>ML816424.1:934-19115 GCA_009831015.1 Picea engelmannii | reverse complement strand
TTCTTTTAATGAACAATATCCAAAGAAATATTGGATGAAACTTTGAAAACCATGCGGTCGTTTTCAAAAAAATGTTGAAAATTTGTTGATTTTAAAAATATCATAACTTCACTTTCCGGACTCCATTTTGGATGATTGTTTTTTTTTAAATTGGATATTTTCCCAATAGGAATTCAAATATCCAATTTGTTTATGCAAATGGTGCTCAAAAAATATCAGAATTGAGTCTAATGTGCATTGTTCCCTTTTTGTCTCCTGAGATGCATGCATTGCACATGGAAAAGTATTTGCATGTGACTCCTAAGATTCATTCCATATATCTTCCACATGAATTTAAGAAAACAAATCTGAAATGGAGTAGACATAATCTTCAATTAATGGAATACAAATTTGTGAAAATACTTTTGTAGAAGACTCTTCATAATAAGAGGCTTGATCTTCTGATGGCTTCTCTTCTGGCTCTATTTGTTCAACTCTCTGCATGGAATCTTCACAATATTCTTTATTGCCAAATATAACCTGCAATATATTCCATAATTCATTTGGAGTGAAGTCTTGTGTGACATCACATACTTGGTGGAGAATTTTTGGAGAAATAGACAAGTAGATAAATCCTATGGCCATATCTTGTCTATTAAGAAAGTCATTTTTCTCATCGACGGAATCAGGCTCTACTTCCATTGCCATGGTTATTTGGTATAAGCCTCTACTTATAAGAATAAGTAGAATCTCTGGCTTCCACTCCAAATAGTTATGAGGTGTGAGAAGTATTATCGATGAGTAAAACATAAATTCCATATTTTTTGCGTTCTTCAATCTTCAGTACCTGCAAACAAATTTGGTGTAGCTTTTTATTAGAAGTCTTTTGGCTCTGATACCATGTAAAATGTGTTGAAATTTCACATAATATATCTATGTAAACAATAATACACACATTTTCAGAGAGAATTTGAGAAAGAAGAAGAAGGAGAGAGAGAATGGAAGAATTCTCATTAACCATTTTCCACACTCAAAGAGTGAATAATTTACAATAGATATAGGATACATGAGTAAATAATGTTCCATAGTGGTGGTATAGAGTGATATGGACACACACCATCATTTACGGGAGTGAAATTCCACCCATTCTAGTCTCTCAAGAAGTTACGGGAGTGAACTATCAGCTAGTTTAGTTAACTAGTCAACTAGTCGTCAGTTAACTGACTGAACAAAGAGTAGTGAGGAGTTTACTAAGGAAATCAAGGGTAATTTTCCAGTATGGTTATGATACCAAGGCAAGTGCACATTATCATGGTGATGATCCCAATGTTTCATGGTGAAAAAACCAATGCAGCATCTAAACTCAACTTAACTAGTCAAACTGAAGTGTCAACTAAAATAGAATATTCTCCAGGTGGAATATTCTCCCCTAAAATATAGGAGACTGGATAATGACTAATTACGACTAATAAAAAAGGAAAAACCTTAGGAAAAATAAATCATAGGTGTGTGTGTGAAGTAACTCCAACAATATATATTATTGATGACAGTGTGTTTGTTCCCAAATTCGTATGTGTTTCTTATCTTGAATAGTTCGAAGTATGTTTCTTTTCCTTCAGCTACTGTATAACTTGTATTTATTAATATGCAACTTGTGATAAAAAATATTCTTTGATGAAGATTTATTTTTATTACAACCTTTGGGAATGGATTTGTTTTTGGTACATGTTTAATGCTCGAAATGAAAGTTTAAGACTTAAACTTCTAGCACGATATTGTTCATTGAATGGTTTATTGTTTTTATTTTTTGTTACCTTTACTATCTCACTTTTTTGTCCTTAGTGTGACACCAGACAAAGAGGACCCTCATCCATGTCATTTGGCCAACCAAACTATGCTCATGTCTTCGTAAACCAACCCTCTAACTGACCCATAAATTAAAAAACCAACCATTCATAACTTGAGGTGGCCTAGCTCTGCCCTTTAGCAGTCAGGTGCATACTTTAGGACCAACATCTCCTGGCTTCATTGCCGGGAAATGGAGTAACAAAATATATTTCTCTGGGAGAACAAAAACGGTCAGATCTGACCTTTGATGGTGAGAAAATATCAAACACATTCAGAGTTCCATATTTCACCTAGCGACTCCACTAAGTAAACTTCAAAAAATAAACACTAGCTCCCAAATAAGGACTCAAGAATTCCAAATATGAGTACACCAGAGCCATTAAGGCTCATCCTAAACCTGAGAATAACACAATAGTGTCTAAGCCAGAAAGACAACTAATAAAATCCACCTTAGCTCAAAGGTATACCTCACTCTTCAAGGGTAAAGTTGAACCTAAAGAATATATTGTTCTTCATCATCACAAGCATATTGAATTTGCTAGCCATGAGAATCAGAATTCCAAGGAACCAAAAAAACATTCAACTCCTTCCTCTACTTCATCATCTATTCCAGCATCCACCCCTGTATCTTCAATCAATCTTCATATTTCTATGTCCAAACAATGGATGTTAACAAGATGGACGCCATAATTGCTGCCCGATATGCACCCCTAGTTCTTCCTATAGGCTTGCATGCACTCCTATCCACATATTACATGAAATATTTTCCCATATATAATAGGGAAGTGGATGTCACAGCTGAGGAACATATAATATCATTCTATAGCTTTGCAGACAACTTTAACATTGACTATGAAGATGTGTGGATGAGGTTGTTTGTACAAAGTCTTGATGGGGAGGTAAGAAAATGGTTTCGAGGCCTCCCTCTAGCCTCCATTGTAGGTATTGATGTTTTAGATTAGGCTTTAATAAATAAATTGGGATATAGAAGGGATTATGCTTATTACATCGTTGAGTTTGGGGCCCTTAAGAGAAAGAATGATGAGTCTACTTTGGACCTCACCAAGAGGTTTAATAGGATGTATAGTAGAATCCTAGATGGGATAAAACCAACTAAAGCCTCTACAAAGATCACTTATGCCATTGCATTTGATGAATAATTCTCTCTTCTATTGAGGGAGAGAAGATCCACTATCGTGTTATCCATGCAAGAAGCATCCATTAAGGTTGAATCTAATATCTTCGCATTAGATCAGTTAAAGGAAAGATCGGAAGAAGACAAGAAGAAACAAAGAGAGGAATCCACTACCTCCTCTAACACATCTACATCTGATCCTAAACTTGATTAAATGACCAAAACTTTGAAGGATCTGACATCTGAAATAACTAAGATGAAATGGGAATCTAAACAACCAAACAAATATTTTCAAAGGGATGAGAAAAGAAATCCCAACCAGTTTAGAAGACCAAATAATTCCCCTCAGAAAATGCAGAGACAAAGGAGGAATGTTGATGACCAAAGATTAGTACCTCCTTTCCAAAATAATCAAATTGAGGAGATGGATGAAGACAATGATTTTGTGGATGATGTTGTTGTACTTTTCAATTAAACATATTTTCACACAAGTCACTTAACGTAGCAATATTATTATGTAGCATAATTGTCAAATAAGTTTGATGTTGAGATAGGGTAAGAGGGATCTATTCAAGGCCAACCCAAAAATAAATATGACTTGAGGCCTAGAATAGGCACTCCTAAAACCACCACCTCTAATTAGAATAAAAAAATAGAGGTTCCTCCCAAGCCAAATCCAAGAAAGGGTGCATTGGCTAAATCTCACCAGCCTCCTCCATTTAAACCTGATGTCCTTGAAGTAAAGGAAGTTGATAGGACACAAGCATATTTCATCCTAGAGCATGAGTTGAGAAAGATCAAGATCGTTGTACCTCTATCAGAATTGTTGAAAAGCGAGTCTTTCAAACAATCAATTATGAAGGTTTTGCAACCACATACTTTTGTTGTAACTTTTGATGTGATTAGTCTGCAGGATGAGAACCCAACCATTATTGTGGGCCCAAACATTGAGGATGGATCTGATGCTTCTCCACCATTCTACATATCTCTAAATTTCCATGACAATATCCTAGATAACTATCTCATGGACTCAGGTGCCTCACACAATGTCATGCATAAAGTTGTTATGGAGGAACTAGGTCTGGACATCACCAAGCCCTATCAAGACCTTTACTCCTTTGACTCCAAAAAATTCAAATGTTTGGGATTAATAAAAGATATGTTGGTTTCTTTGGCACAATTACCTATGAAAAGTGTAGTGATGGACATCATTGTGGTGGACATTACCCCCAATTTTTGTATGCTTTTGTCTAGGACATGGGCAAAGAAGGTTGGAGGATCATTACAAACGGACCTAACATATGCCACCATCCATGTTTCTGGAGGAGAGCACATGAGACTATACAGAGAGGTCATATTGGAAAATATTGTGAGAAACCATTAGAATCCAAGAAATCACCCAATTTATGTTGTTGCAGATGAGATTGGCTCATTTGTCTTTCATCTAAATGGTAAGGAACCAGAAATTACAGTCACTAAATGCAAAGATCAACCTTTGAAATATCAGCAGAACCAAGTGTGGAAGATGTATTTCCATGGATCTTCATTCAGAGAAGGTTATGAGACTGGTATAGTCCTCATTTCCCTTGCACAGGAGGTTATAACGCTCTCTTATCAGTTGTAATTCGAAACTACTAACAATATAGTTGAGTATGAAGCTCTGGTGCTTGGATTGAGGGTTGCTAAAGACATGTCCATTGAAAGTTTGGGAGTATTTAGTGATTCTGAGTTGATCATCAATCAATTCAAGAAAAATTATCAAGCTAAACAACAGAGGCTCAAACAGTACAAGAATTAGGTGTGCGACCTGGTTGATAACTTCTTTCTCGAATTTAATATTTCCTTCATACCTAGAGAGGAAAATCAAAAGGCATATTCTTTGGCATTAACTGCTAGCACCTTTAGACCTCCCATTGGCTTGAATATCAAGTATCATGTTGAATTCAGACACAAGACAACCATACCAGACAAAATCAAGCAATGGTAGGTCTTTAGTGATGATATGGATTTGCAAAGGTTTCTACAGACCATAGAAGAATTCTCCAGTGTATATATAGATCAAGAGGGTGAATATGATGAATCAGGAGATCAACAAACATCACATATGATGAACAAAGTGGTTGGCCACAACATTTTTGAACTCAAAATGAACCGCATTTCTAGGGGTTTAGTGGAAAGTTTATTTGATAGTCATGATGTCTCCAGAGGAGAAGCCATAAAAAAACAAGAAGAGGAAGTGATGGAATGCAACATTTGGACCGTTGAAAATCCCAAAATGGTCAAATTGTCCAAGGCACTACCTCTGGAACAAAAATATGGGTATGAGGATTTGAAGACATTTGAAACTTCCATCATCCAACACAAAATCCCTCTTAAGTATCTTTCTAAGCCATTCAGATAGAAAAGCAGGAAATTTAATCCCATGTTGATGTCCATAATTGAAAAAGAGTTGAAAAGAATGCTTGATTCCATAATTATTGTGCCCTTGAGGTACTTAGATTGGGTGGCCAACTTGGTACTTGTAAAACAAAAGACTGGGGAAATACACTTGTGTGTTTATTTTTGAAGTCTCAACGAGTGTTCTCTAAAAGACAACTACCCCTTGCTCAAGATGGACCATATTTTACAGAGGGTAGTAGGTGCCCACATAATTTTCTTGATGGATGGGTACTTTGGTTATAACCAGATAACAGTATGTGAAGCAGACAAATAAAAAACAAAATTCACGACCCCTTGGGGAACATTTATGTATGACAAAATGCCTTTTTGGCTGATGAATTCAAGGGCCACTTTTCATAGGGCCATGGATGTAGATTTCATGGGGGAGAAAGATAAATTTATGGTTATATATTTATATGACATCACCATTTTCTCCAAATCATATGAGGATCATGTACATCACCTTAAGAAGATTTTCCAAAAATGTAGAAGGTATGAGATCTATCTGAATGCCAAGAAGTCCCACTTTGCTATGCCATAAGGTAAACTCCTCGGCCACATCATATAAGAAGGAGGTATAAAAATAGACCCTAAGAGAGTGTAGGTCATTCAAAAAATTGAAATTTCTAGAAATAAGAATTATATTCAGCCTTTTATAGGTAGAATAAATGTTTTGAGGCACTTTGTGCCAAACTTTGTTGAAATCATAAGGCCTATCATCGACATGTTGATGAAAGATGATGTTATCAAGTGGTCACATGAGGAAAAATCAGCATTCCAGAGGATCAAATAAGCCTTGGTTGAATCCCCTATATTAGTCATCCCTAGCTATGACAAAGAGTTCTTTATCTTTTCTTTCACCTTCAAGGAAACCATTTTTGTTGTGTTGTTGCAAAAGAATCAAGAAGGGAGTGAAAAACCCATAGCCTTTTTTAGCAATTCCCTCCAAGATTTTGAATTGAAGTATGATATATTATAAAACAAGGCCTATTCATTGGTCAAAGAATTGAAATCCTTCAGGGTGTATGTGTTATAGTCTAGCATAAAATCTTATGTACCTAGAAGCAATGTCAAAGAGATTCTGGTCCAGCCATATAGTGAAGGAAAAAGAGGGAAATGGATTGTAAAATTGTTGGAGTATGACCTGCACATAAATCCCACCAAGTTGATCAAGGGACAAGGACTAACCAAGTTATTATTAGAATCAAACTCTAAGGTGTTGGAATTACATCATACCTTTACCCAATCCGATGCACCTATGACACATTCTGGACAAGATAGCATTCAGGTATGTGAAAATTACTCTTCTTCAATTTTATACCGAGATATTATTTACTCTTTGCAACACCTAGAATTCCCACCATATTTGAAGAAGACAAGGGCCAAATCTCTCAAATTAAAATCTATAAAATTATGCATTTTAAATTAGAATCTGTATTGGATGGATCCTGTTGGAATCCTATTAAAGTATCTTGATGAAAATGAAGCCAAGAAAGACATAACAGATATGCACAAGGGAGTTTGTGGGGGAAGCCAACATTGGAAAGCTACATCGCTTGAGATCCTAAGGGAAGTATAATATTGGCATACCCTTTTCTCTGATCTATTCACTACAGTAAGGGCATGCAATGAATGTCAAAATTTTGCAGGCAAGAAGAAGTTACTGTCACTTCCCCTAAAACCTATCACTACCTATGGCCCGTTTCAACAACAGGGATTAAATTTCATAGGTTAGATAAATCAAACCTCCGGTGGGAAGCATAATTGGATAGTCACTACTACTGGTTAATTTACCAAATGGATTGAGGCTATGCCCACTAGGAATGCTACTGACAAAGTGATTATGAACATTTTTGAAACCAATATCTTTGCTAGGTTCGGCTACCCTAGAAAACTTGTAAGAGAAAATTCCCATGCATTCAAGTCCAAATCCATGATTGACTTATTTGGCAGCTATAACATCGCCTTGACACATTCCACACCATATTATCCTTAGGGGAATGGGTTGTTCGAGTCATCAAATAAGACTCTCATCAGGATCATCAAGAAATTGTTGACCGAAAAAAAGAAATCTTGGGACTCTAAACTTAAGTATGTCTTGTGGGATGATAGTATCAACACCAAGAGATCCTTGGGAACCTCACCATTTCAGCTAGTCTATGGGATAGATGTTATCTTCCCCACTCATCTCAATCTACCAGTTTTGAAATTTGCACAAGAAGAAATGGAGGAGCCAAATGAAATCCAGAGGAGAATCTTTCAGATTATAGAAGTTTAATAGAAAAGGGATGCACTAAGTCAGATCACTGAAGCATACCAGAGAAAGATCAAATCATCTTTTGATAAGAAAACCAAGAAGGAGATATTTCGACAAGGTGACCTAGTCCTGAGGTGGGATGCCGGAAGGGAAGAAAATTCCAAGAATAATAAGTTCGATAACTCCTAGTTTCATCATTTTAAGGTGGTTGAGGTTCTGGAAAATAACAGATTTGTCTTACACAATCTCGATGATACTGAAATTTTTGGGGGCCGAGTAAATGGGCGCTTCCTGAAACACTGTTTTTCTTGAAAGACTTAGGGAAGGTCCCTCTTGTACCATAGTTTCTTTCCTTTTTCATTTTTGATTAGTTAGTTTCCTTACGAATAAAGACTCGATAGCCCAACAAAGGAACTAGGATGTAGTTGTAGTTTTGAGTTCAATAAGATGCATGGTTGAGAGAAAGTAGTAGATATACATGGTTGGTAGAAAGAAACAAAGGTAAGATAAGGAAAGTAGGAGCATGTTATTTAGTTCCAAGGATCTGATTTTTTGTTCTTAAGAACCTCACATGGAAGTTCTATTCCCATTTGGAGCTAATGTTGAGACCTAATCTTGCACCCCTGGCCCTCCTATCTCTTTTCCCTATACCTTCATCATTATTATTCCTCTTATGGTTGGTTGATTCAATTTCCCTCTCTAAATGACTTGGTTTTTTATCATGATCTTTCTTGATTGATCCTTTGCGCAAACTATTTATGTTTTCTTGAAGGATAATTGCATGTCATGGCTTGGTTTGAAATACTTGTCATCATGTTTTCCATTGATTGAGCATGAAACAAGTGCACCAAGTCTTTTGTGTGCGCAGGATACATCCAATACCACTAGGTCCTTTGTATGCGCAGTAAGCTTCCACAAAATAGAACGCAACAAGTCGAAAAAATCATTTTTGGCCCTAGATTGTGCAAAATAGATAGGTTAAAATTTCAACGGAGGAGATCCAACAGGATGTCAGATCAATAGATCTCGCACATTTAGGATTCAAAAACTTGCACAAGGTTTAATTGCAAGAGTGACACATAAGTCACTCTATGACTTCGGCGCCAAAATTTCCAAGCACACCATCCAAAAACTCTCGAACATTGAATCGTCACATCTCTTCGGTGATATTCCTCTAGGGATTTCCAAACACGACACTTAAAGATACTCGAATGTTGAAACGTCAATTCCATGTTAGAGACAGGGACATCAAAGACACGTCAAATCCCAAGACCCTGATGTAGGAGCATCACTAACAAAACACAAGTGGAGGACAACTAATCACACTACCGCACAATTTGAAGAAATGATTTTGAATTAAAGGAGGTGTATCATGAAAATGTTCTAAAGGGACTGAAATTTATGAACATCATTAATGTTTGGATCTAGATGATCGCATGAGATCATTGGAGGATGTATTTTCTTTTAATGAAGTTGTGTGCAGTATAGGTTCAATGTGTTTGATCTTATTTGTATGTCACAAATATTTATTTTAATAAATTCTAAGTAGTTGACTACTTTTATTTTGATAGGATAGATCTAGAGTAGTTGGAGAGAAAGGATCGAAGATCCCCTCTTGTATAAACCTTTGTATTGTTTCCCAAAGGAGGCAGTTGAAACTATTGTAGAGGTTGTTGGCATTCTAGTTGCTAAGAGTTGTTGATGAAGTTGTTATTGTAGTTGTTGTAGTTGTATATGTTGTAGAAGTTGTTGAATCTTATCAGAGTGCATGAACACATGTATATTTTCAGTTGAATGAATATAACAGAGAAGCACTATCCCAAAATTTCTGGTGTGAAAGTTACTATGTCTATCTGAATGAATGAATGGTAGGCTTTTTGTTTATTTGTAATTATCTGTTATTCACTCATTCTTGTGTTTATGAATGCATTTACATAGTTGAATGTATGAATTTGTGAAGATTTAGATAAGTTTCAATTGTTTCTCTTCTATGAGAAAGTGCAAGCATTCATAGTGTTTGCAAGGTGTGAGTTGATAGAGTCTATTTCAACTCATAATCTCAGAAGAGATAACGTGAAATTTTTATGTGCAAAGAGTGCATAGTGTCTACAAGGTGTGTGTGACAGAGTTCACTTTGACTCAGAAAGTTCAGGAGAGATAGCTTGAAAGTGTGTGTAGACCAAATGCACTCAGAATCATATTGTTTAGGGGGGACAATAGAGCATGGAAGGATTGATGCAAGGAGTAAACAGACATCCTTCAAATTCAAGATTGAGGGAAGCTTGTCTCAAATGTGTGTAGAATTGATATTGGGATGAGTATCAAGAAATCATTTTGAGAAGTTCAGAGTGTTGGGGAAAAGCAAGTCCAAGAGAGGTAACTTGGAGCTTTTCATGTAGGGAGTGTATGTTGTCCACAAGTAGTGTGTGAAATATTATTTTGACTTGGAAGTTCAGGAGGAGTAAAGAAATTTTTCCATAGAGGAGATAATTTGTGGAGGAGGACCTATTGCAAGGTGTGCACAGGCTGAAATTCAACTGAGAGTCGAAGAGAGCACTCTAAGGAGGAAATTTTTTGAGAAAGAAAAATGTTTAGGAGGGAGAACGACAAGAAATATTCAAAGGGAGGTTCTCTTTAAGGTTTCCCAAAATTAACGAGTAATATCCATCCAGGAGGGATCAAGATCATTCAAGACCGTCAGATCTAGGGAAAATTGCATAGAGGTTAGCCATGAAGCATTTCATCACTTCATAGTTCGAAGTGTTTTGTAGTGTTGCAAGAGTGGGGTCGCAAAGTCACGAAATCATGAAGGGATCCTAACTGTTGGATGCGAAGAGACACATGGGAGAGGATTATAAAATCCAGGAGATAGAGGTCTGGAGAAGTTGTGTGTGGAGTAGGTGAAATCTTCGCAAAGTCACGAAATCTGAAGTGAAGATGGACCGTCAGATCTAGGAGGACACGCGGAAGAGATACATGAATTCAGAGGAAATTGTTTTGGAAAGAACCAAATATGGAGGTCATGATATCATCGAAGCTCGAAGTTATGAAAGGGGTTGGGCCGAGGTTATAGCTCGTGGTCACATTAGAGAAAGAGTCTAGCACGGGAGCTAGTACTCACGAATTGGTGTTGCCAAAGCACCAAAAAGTAGGTGTCGTGGGTAACGTGACCCTACAGGTAACATCAAAGGGACCTATGTGTCACTTGTCTTGGCTCTATTGAAGGCCTAAAGAGCCAATTCAGTTCAAGGAATTTGAAGATCCAAGACAGGGACGTCATAAAATCCCCAGGAGGGAAGGGGGGCTACACCAAGTGGTATCAGAGCCGCAATTTGATTGTGGATAATAGGTAAAGGAGAGAGGAGAAAAAGAAGTAGGATGATATCATTGAGTGGTATCAGATACATCAACACAATGTCGCCTAGGAGACATGCAGAGCCACCTATAGAAAATCGATCTATGGAAAGAGAAATGAGGGAACTCTGAGAAAGATTAGATGCCATGGAAACAATGCAAAGGAGAGAACCTAATGTTGGAGACGTCAGTGATGCAGAAATTGAAGAAAGGAAATTTGAAGAAGCTATAGCAGAGGATGTTGCGGAAGAACGCTTTTTGAAAGCGGTTGTCAAGTTGGGAGCTAGAGAAAAGATAGACATCCCAATGTATGAAGGTAATTTGGACGTCAAAAAATTGCTTGATTGGATATGAGAAATGGACAAGTATTTTGACTATGAAGATGTCTATGAGGAGAAAAAGGTGAAGCACATTTTTACTAGGTTAAAAGGACATGCAATGTTGTGGTGCTATAAAATGTAGACTGACAAAAGAATCAAAGGAAAACAAAATATTAAGAGTTGGGATAGACTGGTAGCCAAGTTAAAGGCTAAATTCATACCCAAGGACTATCAAATAAATATGTTCAGGTGATTGTAGAACCTGAGACAGAAAGGAATGACATTCAAAGAGTACACAAAGGAGTTTTATAGACTAAACATCAGGGCTAGACATAGAGAGAGAGATGAGGAAAAAAAATTTAGGTATATCAATGGCCTAAGATATTAAATCTAGGATGAAATCAGCATGATGGAAGTGAGAATAGTGGATGACGCTTACCAGATTTCCCTTAAGGAAGAGGAGAAGTTGGCCCAAAAGTAGATTGAACGAAGTAGACATAGAAGTTTAAACAAAGGCAAGGGAATTTCCCATGACAAAGCATAAAAGCCCAAAGGTGAGATTGAGAAACCACATAGTCACTCTAAAAGAGGAGGAAGTTCTTGAGGAAGAAAGAGTGGTGGTAGAAACTATTTTCCCAAAGGAAGAGGAAGAGGTAGAAGAGGAGAAGTGAAGTGTTATGCATGTGGAAGGATATAACACATGTCTTGGGAATGTCTTGAAATAAAGAAAGAAGAAGGCGGAGCTCACATTTCAGAAGCGCAAAAGAAGAATGTTGAAGAAGAAGGTAGAGAATATGGGAGATATTTGATGATGAAGAAGGTTCTCTTAAAACCAAAGGCAGAGGTTGAAAAGCTAGTGTAGAGAAACAGTTTTTTCAGGACAACTTGCAAGACTAAATATAGAGTTTGCAAGGTAATAATTGACAGTGGGAGAAATGATAATTTAGTATCCACGGAGATGGTGGATAAATTGGAGCCGAAGATAACTGCACATCCAAGTCTTTATAAAGTCTCATGGCTGAAGAAAAGTCATCAGGTAACCGTAACTAAACAATGCCTCATTGAATTTAAAATAGGAGGATATAGATATGAGATTCTATGTGATGTGATTCTCATAAATGTTTGTCATGTTTTGTTGGGAGGACCCTGGTAGTATGATAGGAATGTCATTCATGATGGGAGAAAAAAAAATTATACTCTGGAGAGGAATGGTAGGACACACATGTTTTTTTCGATTGAGGAGAAGAAAGTGAAGGAAGAAGCCAACACTAGCATACTTCTCATGAGTGGGAAGGAACTCCTAAGTGAAGTTAAGAAGGAACACAAGATGCAGTTTGTTGTAGTGAGGAAACCCAGAGTTGTCCTTACAAGTACTTTTATGGAGGATTTGCCTGAGGAAGTTTAGGAAATGTTGGAGAATTTTTCTGACATAGTAGTGGATGAGTTTCCAAGCTCATTTCCACCTATCAGGAGTATCAGTCATCACATTGACTTAATATTGGGAGCGATTTTTCCGAACAAAGAAGCGTATCGATTGACACCTCAACAGAATGAGGAGGTAAAGAGACAAGTCCAGGATTTTATGGAAAAAGATTTGGTCATAAAAAGCTTGAGTCCATGCGCAGTACCAACTGTGTTGAGTCCGAAGAAGGATGGAGGATGGAGAATCTGTACAGACTCAAAATCCATAAAAAAAGATCACCATTAGGTACATATTTTCATCGCCAAGTATGGATGACTTAATGTATTTCTTAAGTGGAGTGAACTATTTTTGAAAGATAGATTTGAAAAGTGGATATCAACAGAGAAGGATGAGAGAAGGTGATGAGTGGAAAAAATCCGTCAAGACAAATGAGGGGTTGTATGAATGGGTTTTTATGTTGTTTGGATTAACAAATGCCCTGAATACTTTTATGAGGTTTATGAATGAAGGGTTGAAAGATTTTATTGGTGATTTTGTGATCGTATATCTGGATGATATACTAGTCTTTAGTAAAACTGAAGAAAAACATCTAAGGCACTTAACATTAGTGATGAGGAGGTTGTAGCAGGAGAAGCTACTGATAAATTTAAAGAAATCATCTTTTATGAAGACAAAACTCATTTACTTGGGTTTTGTGATCTCTTCAAATGAGTTGAATATGGACCCAAATAAGGTGATGGCAATCATAGAATGGTCATCACCGAGTATATTCGAGGTGAGAAGCTTCCATGGATTAGTGAATTTCTATCGGAATTTCATTAGAAATTTTAGTGAGATCAGTGCACAAATGATGGATACAATGAAGAAAAGACATAAGTCTTTCAAATGGACATAAGAGGCTGAGAAAATATTCAATATATTGAAGGAGAAGATAACAGAACAATCGATTATGGTTTTGTTAGATTTTGGGAAGACATTTCAAGTGAGATGTGACGCGAGTGGAGTTGCAATTGGAGAAGTATTGAGCCAAGATAATATACATGTTGCATATTTCAGTGAGAAGTTGAACGATACTAAGAGAAAGTAATCCACATATGATAAAGAGTTTTATGCAATAATTCAATCCTTAAATAAATGAAGGCACTACCTTGTTACAAAAGAGTTTGTTTTGTACAACGATAATAAGGCTTTACAATTCATAACCAAACGGGAGAAGTTAAATCAAAGACATGCTAAGTGGATAGAGTTTATGAAAATTTTCACTTTTGTCATTAAACATGTTTCTGGTAATGCTAACAAGGTTGTCGATGCATTGAGTAGGAGATGTTTGATTCTGCAGGAATTCCTAGTGAAAACCTTGGGGTTTGAACACCTTAAGGAAATGTATCGTGATGATCTAGATTTTAAGGAAGCATGTGAAGCATGTGTGAATCCTATACTCAGAGATAGAAGTCAGTGGACAAAGTACTTGATTCAATATGGGTTATTTTTTAAAGGGTGCCAGTTGTGCATACTAAAGTGCTCGATGAGAGAGAATTTACTGAAGGAAAAACATAGTCGAGGTCTAGCCCGACATTTAGACCATGACAAAAAGTTTGTGCAATTGAACAGTTCATACTATTGGCTAGGTATGAGGGAAGAGGTGAAGATTTTTTTCAACATATGTAAGATATGTCAGTATACAAAGGGAATGAAAGAGAACACTAGATTGTATCAACCATTGTCTATTCCAGAGAGGCCTTGGGATGCAATAAGCATGGATCTCATGTTGGTATTTCCAAAAACGCAAAGAGGAAGTGATTCCATATTTGTGGTAGTTGAAATATTTTTAAATATGGGACACTTTATCCCATGCCAAAATACCAATGATGCAATGCACGTTGCTAACTTGTTTTTCAAGGAAGTTGTGAGACTTCATGGATTTCCCGGAAGTATGGTTTCAGACAGAGATACCAAATTTGTTGGTCATTTCTGGAGAACATTTTGGAAAAATCTAGGAACATAACTATCTTTTAGTTCTACATATCAACCTCAAATAGATGGATAGACCGAGGTGGTGAACCAAAGTTTAGGAGATTTGCTGAGAATTTTGGTCATTGAATATCATAGTCAGTGGGATCAAATTCTAGCACAAGACGAGTTTTCATACAATGAATCAGTAAACAAAAGTACCGGAAGGAGTCCATTTCAGATAGTATATGGAATGAAACCAAGGGGAGTGTCAGATTTAAGATATCTAGAGTAGAGTGAATTTAGAAGCACTGGATTTGAAGACTTCGTTGCAGAAATGCATGAGCTTCATAATCAGATCAAGAAGCAGTTTCAAAGGAGCAACAACGAATATAAACACAGAGTTGATCAACATAGGAGGAAACTTCAATTTGAAGTTGGAGATCAAGTTCTATCACATCTCAGTAAGGAGAGGTTCCCAAGAGGAACATATAATAAACTAAATCTGAAGAAGATAAGACCGTGCAAGATCCTAAGAAAAATTGATGAGAATGCTTATGAGATAGAGATGCCAAAAGATGTGGGTATATCGCCCATATTCAACATTGCAGACATGTATCCTTATAGGGAAGATGGAACCAGAGAATTAGAATATTAGAAATATATTCAGTGTAAAGAGTAGATTCCTATAGCAGAGAAACCACAGATGGAGAAGATTGTATATCATTGAATCAATAAGAATACTAAGAGAAAAACATATTTTGAGTATTTGGTAAAATAGAAAGGACTTCCAATAGAATATTCCAGGTGCGCAAATGAAGTGGATATTCAGAAGCATGGAAGTTCAATGCAGGAGCTCATGGACAGGAGTCCATGAATTTTTAGCCAAAGGAGTATGATGCAAGAGCATCGCCATCAAATCACAAGTGGAGGACATCTAAGCGCACTAGCGCACAATTTGAAGAAACGATTTTTAATTAAAGGAGGTGTATCATGCAAATGTTATGACAGGAATGGAATTTATGAATATATTTAATGTTTGGAGTTGGAAGATCAGATGAGATCGTTGGAGGATATATTTTATTTTAATGAAGTTGCATGCAGTACAGATTCAATGTGTTTGATCTTATCTGTCTGTCACAAATATTCATTGTAATAAATCCTAAGTAGTTGAATGCTTTTATTTCCATAGGATAGCTCTATAGTAGTTGGGGGAAAAGGATCGAAGAGCCCCTCTTGTATAAAGATTTGTATTGTTTCCCAAAGGAGGTTGTTGAAACTATTTTATAGTTTGTTGGCATTCTAGTTGTTGAGGGTTGTTGCTAAAGTTGTTATTGTAGTTGTTGTAGTTGTATATGATGAATAAGTTGTTGAATCTTATCAGAGTGTATGAACACATGTATATTTTCATTTGAATGAATATAACAGAGAAGCACTATCCCAAAATTTATGGTGTGACAATTACTGTGTCTATCTGAATGAATGAATGCTAGGCTTTATGTTTACTTGCAATTATTTGTTATTGAATCATTCATGTGTTTATTAATGCCTTTATATGGTTGAATGTATGAATATGTGAATATTTAGATAAGTTTCAATTGTTTCTCTTCTACGAGCAAGTGCAAGTGTTCATAATGTCTGCAAGGTGTTCGTTGACATAGTCTATTTCGACTCATAATCTCAGAAGAAATAATGTGAAATTTATATGTGCAAAGAGTGAATAGTGTCCACAAGGTGTGTGTGACAAAGTCTGCTTTGACTCAGAAATTTCAAGAGAGATAGCTTGAAGGTGTGTGTAGACCAAACTCACTCGGAGTCATATTTTTCATGGGGAACAATAGAGCGTGGAAGGATTGTTGCAAGGAGTACATATTCATCCTTCAACGTCAATATTGAGGGAATATTTTCACAAATGTGTGAAGAATCAATACTCAGATGAGTACCAAGAAATTGTTCTAAGAAGTTCAGAGTGTTGGGGAAAAGGAAGTCCAAGAGAGGTAACTTGGAGCTTTTCATGCAGGGAGTGTATATTTTCCGCAAGGAGTGCGCAACAGAGTCTTTTGACTCATAAGCTCAGGAGGAGTAGTGAAAGTCATCCACAGAGAAAGCTAAGTTGTGGAGGAGGACCTTTTGCAAGGCTTTCACATGCTGAAATTCAAAAAAGTGTCGAAGAGAGCACTCTAAGAAGGAAAAAGTTAGAGAAAGAAAAAAGTTCAAGAGTGAGAGCGATGAGAATTATTCAAAGGGAGTATCCCTTTAAGGTTTCCCAAAATTAACGAGAAAGATCCATCCACGAGGGATTGGGATCATTCCAGACCGTCAGATCAAGGGAAAACTGCATGGAGGTTAGCCGTGAAGCATTTTGGCACTTCGTAGTTCAGAGTGTTTTGTAGTGTTTGAAGAGAGAGGTTGTGAAATTGTGAAGGGATCCTAATCGTTGGTTTTGAAGAGACAGATGGAAGTGGATTAGAAAATATAGGATATAGAGGTCTAGAGAATTTGTGGGTGGAGTAGGTGAAATATTCATGAAGTCGTGAAATCTGAAGTGAAGTTGGACTGTCAGATCCTGGAGGACACGCAACAGAGATCCACGAATTCAGAGGAAATAATTTTGGAAAGAACCAAAGATTAAGGTCATGATATCTTCGAAGATCAAAGTTATTAAAGGGGCTAGCCCGAGGTTATATCCCATGGTCACATTGGAGAAAGAGTCTAGAACGAGTGCTAGTACTCACAAATTGGTGTTGCCAAAGTGCCATAGAGCAGG
This sequence comes from Picea engelmannii, assembly GCA_009831015.1. Lineage (NCBI taxonomy): Eukaryota > Viridiplantae > Streptophyta > Pinopsida > Pinales > Pinaceae > Picea > Picea engelmannii. The sequence goes on along the minus strand of ML816424.1, from coordinate 1,643 downwards.
GGCCATGGGTAAATTGAACCTACAGGTAACATCAAAGGGACCTGTGTGTCACTTGTCCTTGGTCTATTGAAGGCCTGAAGAGCCAATTTGGTTCAAGGAATTTGAATATCCAAGACTGGGAGGTCGCATAATCCCTAGGAGGGAAGGGGGGTTTCACCATATCCAAAGTCTTGATCAACCGAAGAGTCGAAGTTTCGATCAGAGATAGTGACTTCATGGACACATTAGATCCAAATCGTCAAAGTTATGTTTATCCAAAGAGTCGAAGACACATGGCACAATCATATTACGACATGTGGCACTCATATCAAGCATATTGGATCTATCATCTGTACTATTTCGAGTGACATGTGTCACCCTCTTTATGTGACACTTCGGTGATATGACACATCATATTTCCAAATCACTATGGGAGTTCAATTGTCTAGGAGATATCCACACTCTACATTCAGAAACTCCCAAAGAGTTGAATTCCAAAGTGCCAAAGATACATAGTGTTCATCTACATAGACATATAGCACTCATCTACAGAGACACGTAGTATTCATCTATAGAAACACATAGCACTCATATATGCTAGCACGTAGCATTCATCCATGGTGAAATGTGACATCCATCGGTCACCAACACATGGCACTCATTTCAACCATTTTCAGCGTGTCATTTTCCCCATTTGAGATGACACATGTCACCCTTATTTTCATGACAC
>ML816423.1:90783-107519 GCA_009831015.1 Picea engelmannii | reverse complement strand
TGGCTTCCTCTTTCGCTCTCTTCTCCTCCATTGGCAGCAACATATGCGTCCTACCATTCTTCTCCAATGTATATGTATTCTTCCTTCCATCGTGAATGACATTTCTATCACACTTCCATGGTCTTCCCAACAAAATGTGGCATACATCCATGGGAATTACATCACATGGGATTTCATCTTTATATCCTTCTATTTTAATTTCAAACAGGCACTGTTTAGTATTCATTAACTGGTGTCCTTTCTATAGCCATGAGACTTTGTATGGCCTTGGATGTGCAGTTGTCTTCATCTCCAGTTTCTCCACCATATCTGTGGATACTAGGTTGTCAGTACTCCCACTGTTAATGATCACCTTGCATACTTTATCCTTAGTCTTGCAAGCTGTCCTGGAGAGATTGTTTCTCTGCATTGGCTTCTCAATTTCTGCCTTTGGTTTTAAGAGAACTTTACTCAACATCAGGGATGCTCCATCATCTGCTCCTTCTGCTTCAACATCTCTTTGTCATGCTTCTAAAATGTGAGCTTCTCCTCCTTTCTTCTTCTTCTCGGGACATTCCCAAGACATGTGCCCTATCTTTCCACAGTTATAGCACCTTACTCCTCCTCTGCCTCTTCCTCTAGAAGAGTTTCTTCCACCATTCTGTCTTCCTCGTGAACTTCCTCCTCATTATGAGTGATTGTGTGGTTTCTCAGCCTCATCCTTAGACTGATGTGCTCTGTCACAGTTAAATCCCTTGCTTTTGCTTGGGACCGAGCCTCTACCTCTTCCTCACTGGTTATGTTTTTTGGTCAGCTTCTCTTCTGCCTTCAGTGGAAACTAATAATCATCTTCCACAGTCCTTACTGTCATCATGCTGAGCTCATCCTGGATTTCATATCTCAAGCCATTTATATATCTGGAGAATTTTTCTTCATCTCTCTCCCTTTGTCCAATTCTGATGTTCAGCCGGTAGAACTCCTCGGTGTACTCCTTGACTGTCATCCCTTTCTGTCTCAGGTTCTTTAGCTTCCTTAACAGATTGATCTAGTAGTCTTTGGGTATGAACTTAGCCTTCAATTTGGCTACCATCCTGTCCCAACTCTTTATCCTCTGTTTTCCTTTACTTCTCCTCTCAGCCTGCAGTTCGTCCCACCACAGTGTTGCATGCCCTTTTAGCCCGGTGACTACTTGCTTCACCCTCTTCTCCTCATCGACATCTTCATAGTCGAAGTGTTTGTCCATGGACCTTATCCAGTCCAACAGTTATTCATCATCTAGATTTCCCTCATACATGGGGACCTCTATCTTAGCTCTTCCTCCCAATCTGGAAACTCCTCTCAACAAACGTTCTTCTACAACATCCTCTCCTACAGCTTCTTCAACCTCAACTTCTTCACTTTCTTCATCACTGACATCCCCAACGTTAGGTTCTCTTCTCTATGCTGCTTCCATTGTTTCCATTCAAGTGCGAAGCTTTCGCATCTCCCTCTCTACAACACGGTTGGCCAAAGGCGGATCTCGCCTTCTTGGCGGTATTATGTCGACTATCTTCCACACACACAGTACAAATCTAAATTCTTTGTCTCCTTCTTTTCCTCCTTCGCCTGAAGTCTACAGACGAAAAACTCAGCTCTAATACCACTTGATGCAGACCCCCTATCCCTCTCAAGGGATGCGCAACCTCCCGGTCAGGGTCTTCTGTTTCTAGAGCTGAAATGGCTCTTCTGGTTTCAAACTGGAACCCTTTGAATGAACACACAGGTCCCTTACAAATGCTCAGTTGGATTTTTCGAGCGCCAAGCATGAGCTCCCACAACACATGACCAAGAGTCATGACCTTGCGCTAAGCCAAAAAGGGCGCTTATGGGGGACCGGGACTTCACAAGTCAAGCGTCCTGTCCCTTGTTCTTCAAACCCCCGGTTGTCGAAATGCTGAAATACCGGGGACCAGGACTTCACAAGTCAGGTGTCCCATCCCTTGTTCTTCGAACCCTCGATTGTTGAAATGTCGAAATACCGGGGATCGAGACTTCACAATTCAAGCGTCCCATCCCTTGTTCTTCGAACCCTCAGTTGTCGAAATGCCGAAAAGTCAGGGACCGAGACTTCACAAGTCAAACGTCTCGTTCCTTTTCCCTTCGAACCCTCGATTGCTGAAATGCCAAAATGTCCCGGCGCCTACTCCTTCAGGTTTTTGCGTTTCGTGAAATCAGGGTACAAGGGATATCCTTGCTCCTTGGAATCCCCAGTTGTCGAAACACCGAAATCTCCTTGCGCCTATTCTTTCTGATTTTTGTATTTCGCGAAATCAAGGTACAAGGGATGTCTATGATCCTTGGAATCCCCGGTTGCCGAAGTGTCGAAATGTTGACATGTCCTGACGTTCAATCAACGTCTCACAACGATCCCTAGGATCAATGGTTCCAGTCGAATCGCGATTTTGTGGTTCAGGATTCTGAAAGACAAGGATCTTTGTCTTTCCAACTCACGGTACCCAAAGTCGCGAAATGGACCAACGGTCCAGATCAGCCTGTGATCGACGGTTCTGCTCAAATCGCAATTTTGCGATTCGGGGTTCTGAAAGACAAGGATCTTTGTCTTTCCAACTTGTGGTACCCGAAATTGTGAAATGGACCAACGGTCCAGATCTGTTTGTGATCAACGATCATTATTCCTCCTGAGCTTTGGACAACAAGAAGCCCTCGCCGCTAACCTCCTCATAGCTCGACCTGACCCAACGACTTGCGGGGTTTTAGTATTCCTCCTCGAGGACTCTCCACCATCCATTTAGATCTTCGAACCCTCCTCTCCTGGATCTATTCAGTGTTAAAGCTTGCGCTTCTCCCTCAAATCGGATGGTCCATGGGATTTTTCACCGCGATCCAATGCTCGATGACGTTATTCCTTCTGAGCTTTTACTCACTTCAAACTTAGAATATTTTCTAAGTCTTCGAAGACTCGGTCTTCGCTTCTTCTAGGGAATGAGTTCCTGGATCTCGATAACACTTCCGAAGTGTTATTCCTCTTGAGATTTGTCTGGTTCAGACTTCGATTCCCCGCACACTCCTTGCGTCTGAGGGATCTCGATAACTCAGATCCACGACGTTTCTCTCTGGCTCAATGCACACCTTGCAGATATTCCAATGAAGAGAAACAATTGAAACTGGGAAAATTCACAGTTCCATCCACTTGTTCATAAAACAGAAAATGACAGAAAAATGCACACAGTCAAAACACCACACATTTGGATCAATTTTCCATTCTATTATATTCACAAGTGCCCACTAGCTACATAATACATCCGAAATTACAGCAACTCAAAAATTGAGATCTCTTGCTAACTCATAGTTCTTTTACATCTAATTTCTCTCTGTATTACATCTCTCTCTTCTTGCCGCTAACTGGGCATACAAGATTTTACATAACTCAAAAATGTTTCTAGGGTTTCCCCTGGCTACTTGCCTACTCTAAACTTCATCCTATGCTATATGATAGTTCAGTTACAACCGATTTCGGGATCCGCTGAGTGGAGGTGGATCCTGAAATCGGTTGTAACTGTCCACGTTGAAGTTCTAGGAGAACTCTCACGTGTTGGGTGGTCCTGCCTCTATGCGCTTGCCAACGATGCTCCTGCATCAACAATTTTCTAGAAAGACAACATATTGCAGGGGCCGATCTAAAAATAAAATTGCCAGACATATTTAAAGCGTTTACAAAAGAAAGCATACATCTCGGCTACATAAGAAAACATATTACAAATCCCTTGAAACCCTTAGTGTGTTGTATCGACAATATAGCCAGTGAAGGACCAGCCAAAGAAGACACCGAAGCCGTCGTTGAAGCAAAAGCAGCGGAGAACCAATGAGTCAAGTCGAAGATATTGAGCTTGGCATCGGAGGAAGTGGTGGAAGGTCCTGAAATTATTCACGCAGAGGCCCGCGAAGAGGCAGAGGAGATAGTAGGTGAAATCGGCAAGAGTGTAGAGGTGGCTAGGATGAGAAAGGTGGAGGCCGTGAAAGGTGGAGGTCTTGAGACGGTGTATAGAGTACAGGATTTGGTCGAGGAGTCATACATACATGATATGATAGTTATATGACAAATGCAAAGTGGTATGGTGAATAAAGATGGTTTTTTTTAAAACCTGTCAACATTAAGAAACATCAAGAATGGTGAACAAAATGGCTGTTTTGGAAAACTTGTCAACCAGTTGACAGGTTTTCTACAAAACCTAACACTAATTATGCCTTCGGCATAATTATTGTAATTTTTTTATCTCAACTATATACAACTAATATATTAAAACATTTCTAAGAGGTAGGTATAAACAACTTTGTTGCTATTTTCACTTGTTTTATATTGCATTGAATGTCATTGTAATATCATCCCAAAGACTTCAAGATAAATTAACATTTTTTAATGTTTGATTTTTTTATTGGATTAGGGGTTTTTAAGGKTGTTATTAGACTTKTCCATAAACTATTAAAAGTRTAAAGAAGTCACATCACTTTTATTTTTCTTTTAGGCTATGTACAAATAATACATTATTACAAGTTTCAATTGTTTCATAATYATTATAATTTTTTGTTTTWGAYTACRRACAWCTRATATATTAAACATTTCTAAGAGAGGGTATAAGCAACTTTGTTGTTATTTTTAGTTGTTTTATATTGCATTTAATGTCATTGTATTAGCATCCCAAAGACTTCAAGATAAATTAACATTTTTTAATGTTTGATTTTTTTATTGGATTAGGGGTTTTTAAGGGTGTTATTAGACTTGTCCATAAAATATTAAAAGTATAAATAAGTCACATCACTTTTATTTTKCTTTTAGGCTATGTACAAATAATGCATTATTACAAGTTTCAATTGTTTCATAATTATTATAATTTTTTGTTTTCGACTACATACATCTAATATATTAAAACATTTCTAAGAGGCATGCATAAGCAACATTGTTGTTATTTTCACTTGTTTTATATTGCATTTAATGTCATTGTCTTAGCATCCCAAAAACTTCAATATAAATTAACATTTTTTAATGTTTAATTATTTTTATTAGATTAAGGGTTTTTAAGGATGTTATTAGACTTGTCCATAAACTATTAGAAATATAAAGAAGTCACGTCACTTTTATTTTTCTTTTAGGCTATTAAAAATGATACATTATTACAAGTTTCAATTGTTTCATAATTATTATAATTTTTGTTTTGGACTACATACAACTAATATATTAAAACATTTCTAAGAGACAGGTATAAGAAGCTTTGTTGTTATTTTCACTTGTTTTATATTGCATTTAATGTCATTATATTAACATCCCAAAAACATAAAAATAAACTAACATTTTTTTATGTTTAAATTTTTTATATAGCATTTAATACCATTGTATTTGAGATATATTAACATCACAAATACTTCAAAATAGATTAAGATTTTTTAATATGCAAAAAATTTCATTGGGTCTCAACATGTATGTCCCTTGTCACTTGTGAAATGAAAAGATTTTGTGGCTCACTCGCAAGAGTTTTACCCTTGCTCAGTTTTGCTAGAATCCAAAGACTTAGAGCCATCCTTACATTTATTTATGTTTTTTAATGACTACGACCACTCTATTGTTTTAGTGTTATGGTGCCATTTCTTTATGTTGGTCAATGAACAACATCCCAAGGAGTTAGGGCTTATAGCTATCCTAAACATTTTTTTATGTTAGTTATAGTTGTATTTACATTTATTTATGCTGGTTAAATGTTCTATGAAATGATTATTTTTTCCGGGGATGATTTTTTTTTTTTGAATGACATTTATTCGAAATCTGGTGAGAAATTGTTAGATTCATGGATTTGAGTGACTATTTATACATAATCCGAGTGTTCTAAAGTTTTTTCAGCATGCTGAATCCAAAAATAAATTTTGAACAACAAAAATTAGTAATTCCTATAAATTTATATCACTTGATTCCGGTGAAAAAAACTATGCTCCACGCAGCTTTGTCAGGGGCCTCCTCTATAAGAGAATGAAGCTTGACATATTGACAGCTTGTCTCATGCGCAATCTCCCTTCACCATCTGGTCTTCTGATTTCTGCTACTTCTGTCAGAATCAATGTCGTCGGGTTAACCGCTTTACTCTGCTTTAGCTTCCTGAAGCCTACCACTCAAAGTCCATCGAGCCCTTTCAGTAGTTCTATTTGAAGCCTATGACTGGTTTTCGGTGAACTTTCACAGCTACAACTGCCCTATAGCAGCCACCTGCCTTTGCGGGACTTACTACCACTGATCCACCGACGCCTTACACCAAATCACCAGCAACCTTACCAACAGGGTAAGAAACTATAAGCCTTAAGCAGTACCAGGGAACAATGGATGCAAATACAGGCAAATAAATGAAGTCACAATGTGCGCATAATAAAGAGACAATAGACAAGCATCAGAGATGAATAACAAGCGGAAGTCTTTATATTTATCAGAGCATAAAAGCTTTGGGTATTACAATATTCTTGTGCCATATGCACAGATTACATACTCTGAGCAAGATGCTTTTTCACTCAACAGACAGACAGAAAGACTCAAAGCTTCAGACAGAAGGGAAGCTTAGAATGACTGACTCACTAAACTCACAATTAGGGAATGAGCTCGAATGAACTCTCACCCTCTTCTTATACAATTTTGAGGTAGTAGAGTCATGATGAAGCATCAAACCCGAATAGACTCATGGTCCTACATGTTGACCACTAAATCTTTACTTTTCTGATTCGACAGAGATATTCACACAGGAATCTCTGACCGAAATATTTATTTATTTCAAATCACACCGAAAGTAAAGTACTGAAAAGATTTGTCAGGGTTGTCACGCAGGATTCCCTTATCAAATCACTGAAAGAAAATTTGCAATAGTAATTTTATCGGGTGATCATGCAATATTCCCAGAACAGAATAGACCAAAAGTAAAGACATCACATGACAAATAGTAGAGCATCTTGGAAATGTGGGTCAAACCGCACCAAAAGTTGGAGAAGTGCTCCGAGTTTCCATGATTCTCATTATTGGAAATGACAACACTCAAACTTTGAAATGACTACACTATTACTGACATATGTACAAAGTGGAGGTTATTTCGGTAACCCACGGAATCTGGATGACACCACTGTCGGCCATCAAGACATGAATTATTGCTTTTAGTCATTTTCAATGAAACTTGAAAATCTGTCAGGATATTGTAGAGTATCCCATGATTTTGTATAGATTTTTCAAACTATAAATAGTATACCATTGATTCTTTGCAGGACAGTGCTGGATTTGATTCCCCACTGGTAATGATTCAAAATAAACATCTGTAGAATTTCTTCATCATTTGGCCCTTTGATAGTACAAATCTCTGACATGGGAAAGAGGAACAAAGGAGCTTAATATTTGTGGATCTATGGCTTCTTTATTAAGCCCAAAATCTTTCCACCAGTCAGCAATCCAAACTGGTGGTCTTCTAGCACTTGAAGAATTTACGGACCCAAACTTTACCATGATTAGAACATCTTCATGTTGAACAAACTGCCACCAAAGGTTTCTATAATCATGATAATTTATACTAGTTTCAGGAAAGATAATATCAACATTCTGTTCTGGCCATTGAGAAAGTAATCTGGGTCTGTCCAGGCAAAAATATTGTTGATTATTTCTTTCAGTATTTCGGATATCCCATATCAAATTTATATCATGGAATAAATCTGTTAGAGCATGTTGTGCTTGCTCTGCTTTTCGGTTGTCCTGATTTATAATTGGTAGAAGAACATTGGAGTTTCTTCTTCCTCGAACTTTAGGAACAAGACTTGAATAAGGAACTAAGGTTGTTCGAGATAAAACTTTAGTGCTTCTTAATTCCCATCTAGCAATCCAATCTTCTGCATAATTTTGCCATTCCAAGTAATTAGGGATGTTTATTACTTGTTCAGCTCCTTCTCTGAGTTGGACAGATATGATCAGACATTGCTGAGAAGACTGCAAATGTTCTCTGCTTAAGAAATCTGGCAAGCAGTTTTTACTTCCTTTGATATGTTCTATGGAAAAGTCAAAATTACTAAACAGAGCTTGCCATCTAGCAAATTTATGGTCTCCTGGATTTCTCAAGTCTTTATTTAGAACTTTGTTCATGGCTGCAGCATAAGTTCTTAAAAGAAATTTCTTGTAAATCAAGTAAATTTCAAATTTCTGTATAGCATTTAGAGCAGCCTTAATTTCTTTATCTAGGGCAGAGTAATTTTTCTTAGCTTCTTGCCACAAACCTGAGGCAAATTGAATTATTTCCTCTTTAGCCTTTTCCCTTTCCTGTTTTAATACAACTCCCCAGCCAATATTGCTTGCATCAGTTTCAACGATCTTAGGGAGACTGTCATCAGAAATATGTAAGATAGGAAGATTCTTTACTTTGGCTTTAATATTTCTGACGGCTTGAGTATGTTTCTCAGTCCAAGGTGTTGGATCTTTCTTCAATCGATCATTTAGAAGCTTCCGATCTTGAGCACATTTTTTATAAAAATTACTCACATAGTTTAAGCTTCCTAAGAACCTTTGTAACTGAGTTTTATCCAGAATCTTGTCTGGAAATTTATCAGCAAACTCAACAGCATGAGTTTGTAAAGTAATTTGGCCATTATTGATAGTATGGCCAAGAAACTTGACTTGCGTCTGAAACAATTCAATCTTTTTCTTAGACAAGATGAGTCCGGCTTGTTTGACAACCTACAAGAGCTTTTTCAAGTGCTTGAAATGCTGATCCAGAGATGAAGAAAAAACTAAGATGTCATTAATATATACTATGAGCCAATCAAAATATGGCTTCAGAGTATCATCCATAACTCTTTGGAATTTAGCTGGTGCATTCTTTAGCCCAAAGGGCATAACATTCCACTCATAGTGTCCAACAGGGACATTAAAAGCAGTTTTGAATTTATCTTTTTCATGGATTGCTACTTGCCAGAATCCTGATTTCAAATCAAATCTTGAAAAGATCTTTGCTCCTGCGATTCTGGTTACTAGACTGCTTTTATTTGGAATAGGATAAGTATCATCTGCTAGGACTTTATTGAGAGGCTTATAGTTTACTACCAACCTAGGAACACCTCTGATTTGTTCAGAATGTTTATTAACATAAAATCCATAACAGTTCCAAGGGCTAGTAGATTTCCTGATTAATTTTTTTTTTAGCAGACTCTCAATTTCTTCTGCACACAGCCTTTGGTATTCTGCATTCATTGGAATGGCTCTGCGTTTACAAGGCCTTCCCTGGTAATCCTCTTTATAGGGAAGAAAGACTTCATGCTTCTTTTGTTTCCAAAAGGCAGTAGGATTTTTAGAGCAAACAATATTAATAAATTCTTCTTTAAGATGAAGAATTTTCTCTTGAATGTCTAGCCTTTTCATCTACTCTTTTATTCTTAATTCTGCCTGAAAACATTTAATCTCTTTTATTTTCTTAGATTTTAAAATATTCAATTCTACACTATCTGCGATTCTTGGAGTAGAAACAAATGGGAGATTTATTTTCTTCCCTTCTGGCAATGTGATGAAGTACCCTGGCTTATCAGGAGCTACCAAAGTAGAACCATGAGGTGATACTGCAGTGAGAAAGGGTGTCCCTAGAATACAAGCTACTGGGATTTCTGCTAAAAGGAATTTCATTTTGAGACAAAAATCTTCAAAGAAAAGGACTGCTTCTGGGATCTGGAATGAAATATTATTTGGAATATTCCCAAGTCCTGTGACAGTGGCTTGTGTTTTCTCCCAAAGAGACACAGGGATGACATGCTGATTCAACAGATTTAAATCTGATCCAGTATCAATCAATGTCTTTAATCTAAAATGTAGATCTTGAATTCGCAATTCCAATAAGACATGATATTTTTTATGCTGAATCTGAAGGCTATCCTTTTCTTCTTGCTCTTGTTTTTTAACCTTTTTTATCTGATTTATTGCTTTCCCTAAATTAGATATAGAGAGAGTATTGACTGAACAACTTACAAGACTGGTCTTTTGGGGACTTATTTTCCAAGTCTGGGTAGGAAATCTATTCCATTCATAAAAAGAAGCATAAATATTTTCTTTATCCATATGAGCTTTCCAAGCTTGTGCCAGTCTAATTTTTTCTAGATCTGGAGTATTTTTAGCAAATTCTCTTGCTTTGGGATGAGTGTACAAATCCCAATTCATCATTTCTTTCATCCATTCTGGATTGATCTTATCTTTTCTGCATCCTTTAGAAATGTTCAAGAATTTTGTTATCTCAGAAGAAGAAGGTCTTCTTGTCCCTGTAGGAATATAAGCTTGTTGTCTTGTTTTTATTTCCTTGCACAGATTATCTTGGATGACCAAAACATGAGGGTCATGAGGAAAAGGAATATTTGAGCATTGAGGATGGGGACACTGTTCTTTGGCAGTAGAGATAGGTGGAGGTAGATGTGTTCTTGGATTGTGGTTCATATGCTCAGGTTGCATGCTTTCTTCTTCAATGCTTTGTAAAACTGCTCCACACAGCTTTGTCAGGGGCCTCCTCTGTAAGAAAATGAAGCTTGACGTATTGACAGCTTGTCTCATCCGCAATCTCCCTTCACCATCTGGTCTTCTGATTTTTACTACTTCCGTCAGAACCAATTTCGTCGGGTTAACCGCTTTACTCTGCTTTAGCTTCCTGAAGCCTACCACTCGAAGTCCATCGAGCCCTTTCAACAGTTCTATTTGAAGCCTATGACTGGTTTTCGGTGAACTTTCACAGCTACAACTGCCCTATAGCGGCCACCTTCCTTTGCGGGACTTACTACCACTGATCCATCGACGCCTTACACCAAATCACCAGCGACCTTACCAACAGGGTAAGAAACTATAAGCCTTAAGCAGTACCAGGGAACAACGGATGCAAATATAGGCAAATAAATGAAGTCACAATGTGCGGATAATAAAGAGACAATAGACAAGCATCAGAGATGAATAACAAGCAGAAGTCTTTATATTTATCAGAGTATAAAAGCTTTGGGTATTACAATATTCTTGTGCCAGATGCACAGATTACAGACTCTGAGAAGGATGCTTTTTCTCTCAATAGACAGACAGAAAGACTCAAAGCTTCAGACAGAAGGGAAGCTTAGAATGACTGACTCACTAAACTCACAATTTGGGAATGAATTGAGTGAGCTCGCACCCTCTTCTTATACAATTTTGAGGCAGTGGAGTCATGATGAAGCATCAAACCCGAATAGACTCATGGTCCTACATGTCGACCACTCAATCTTACTTTTCTGATTCGGCAGATATATTCACGCAGGAATCTCTGACCAAATCACTTATTTATTTCAAATCACACCGAAAGTAGAGTACCAAAAGAGATCACACAGGATTCCCTTATCAAATCACCGAAAGCAGATTATAATAGTAATTCTGTCGGGTGGTCGTGCAAGATTCCCAATCAGAATAGACTAAAGTAAAGGACATCACATGACAAATAGTAGAGCATCTTGGAAATGTGGGTCAAACCACACCAAAAGTCGGAGAGTGCTCCGAGTTTCCAAGATTCCTATTATTAGAAATGACAACACTCAAACTTTGAAATGACTGACATATGTACAAAGTGGAGGTTATTACGGTAACCCACGGAACCCGGATGACACCATTGTTGGCCATCAAGACATGAATTATTACATGGTCGAGATTTTTATGGAAAAACCCACGGAAACCATTATTCCAAAGGATGGTCACTGAAATGTCTGAAACTGTATGGGTCCCAGTGCTGAGTGTATATTTCTCTAACTAATTCAGGATCATGATTGTAATTATCTCTTTGATGAAGTAGGAACTTAGTTCGTATGACCCAGGGATGTTTTTCTCTGATAAACATCATTTTATATTCTTCTTCAGAAAATAGATCAGCAATAGTATCTAATGTTTTGTTATGGAAGAGAAACATTCTTCCTACCTCTGTTACATATGGATTTATGCCAACTGAATTAAGTCCAAATTGGTGCCACCATTCCATTAACCAGTCTGGTTCAGGCCAATCTCTGAAAGAATGAGAAAATCTTATCATACAGTAATAATACTTATATCAATTTGTCCAGAGACAAACATTAAACCACATAGTTTTATACTGCTGATAATCTATATTGAATATCCTTTCATTTGGATCTGAATTTGGCCATTCTTGTAGAGTTCTCATCCGATTTATTTGGAAATAGTGGTATGAAGGGGTTTCCAGCTAGCTTCGGCTTTGATGATCATACCCTTGCCTGTAGACTGTTGCTAGTCTACTTAAATCTCCCATTTTAATTAGTTTTTCTCTAGATGTAGTAGTAATAGAATGGTGCATTCTTCCAAGAATATGCTAAGGAGGGAGAACATTTATATGTGTATTTCTAGAGAATCCAGGAAGACCCAATTCAACCTTCTCAGAATGCCTAAGTTGCCATGAGGGTATCCAATGCTCTTTAAATGTTTCCCAGGGAGTATTGTCATCCAGATAATGAGTGACAGGAGCATTCTTCTGATAATCAAATATTTCTATTATGACCATACTTTTCTGGTAATAGGCTATCTGCATGTGAGTATCAGATATAAAAGGAATTTCAACTCTTTTAGGAGAGTTATTTCCTATTTTTGGCAATGTAATAAAATACCCATATTTACCATCTGGGAAAATGCAAGAACCATGTGGTTCTGCTGCAGATAGAAAAGGAGTGCCTAGTATACAGTCAATAGGCAGATCTGAAATCTGAAATTTCATTCCTAAAGCATAATCTTCAATCAATATCTTTCCTTTAGGAATTTCATACTGAAGATCTGTATTAACATTTCCTAGCCCAGTAGCAGATCCAAAACTAGGAAGCCAGTATTTTGCAGGGATCAAATCCTTATGGAGCAAATTTAAATCAGATCCAGTATCAATTAACGCAGTTAGAGAAAAGATTTCTTGGTTTATTTCTAACTGAATCTTTATATAATATTTCTGATACTTTATAGGAAGGACCTGCATACCTGCTATTCCCTGCATTTCTGCTGATGTTTTCTCCTGTAACACTGTTTCATAAGGAGCATCTTCTAAAGGTGGAGGAATAGATTCAAGCCTTTCTTTGATATTTTTAATTTCTTGCCTAGCCCATGAATCTATTTTGAAACTGAACTCGCTATCTCTTTCCATACTTCTAATTTTTTCTTTTAAATCATAAACTTCTTTTCTGAGAAAAATTACTTCCTTGGCTAAGTCTGTAACAGAGATATTATGTACCTTAGGTTCTCTGTTAAACTTAATATATATCTTGGTGTTCTTATCAAAGGAAGCATCTAAGAACAAAGGTTGTCTTCTAGGAACTTCAGGAGCTTTTCCCCTCTGTTCTGCTTTTACTGTCCTGATGAAAGTTTCTAGAAGAAAATTTTTCATATCCCCTTCTGGGAGGCTTTTGATCTGAGCAAGCATTTGAGCCTCTTGATCCCCTGTATCTTGAAACATGCAAACTTTTAATTTTTCTATCTGCATTGGTTCTGATTCCATATCAGAACTATCAGTATTGCTTTCACAATTGCAAAGATTTGGACCACTACAGTCACAATATTGATTCATTATTATTTCATCATCTGAACTATCTCCAAACTGAGAAGTACTGATGGATGAAGAACAACATCCTTTCCTGAGCAGATGAAATTCTTCTTTGGGTTTATTGAAAGGATTGTGAGGACAAGAGTTTGTGTCATGATTATTTGCTCCACACCTGTTGCAGTGGAACCTTAAAGCTAATTGTTTTCTTTCTTGTACCTCTTTAGCTTTTTGTTCTGAAGCCTTTCCTTTTTTTCTTTTAGAGGCTTCATTTTCTGGACAATCATGGGCATAATGTCCAAATTTCCCATAGATCCAGCAGATGACTTTCTGCTTTGCTTCATGCATATGTGTTTTGAGCCTGATATCTTTTGGCTCATAATAGTGTGTACTAGGTTTTTCCCGATACCTAGCTTTGTATTTTCTACCTTTTTCTCCCTTAATATCTTTAAGCTTTTTTCTTCTTTTTCTAGCTGGATTTGTAAGATACAATCCATACTGTTCACATATTGATTTTTGGTCAGGGAGATATGATGATTTTGACACAGAATGTTGGACTTTCATACTAGTGCAGAGTCCTATAAGGGCTTTGGTAATCAGAGAGTATATTTCTCCCCAAGTATATAATTCATAAGGAAGTTTAAACACTTCCTCCATCTTTAAATACTCCACAAATTTACTTGGGAGGGCTGCTAAATAAACCTGTTTCCATAACAGATTTTTACTCTCTTTAACTTCAAAAATTCTCTGAGTCCATTCTTTATGAAATTGTTCATATTCTGACATTTTTCTACACTTCATATTCATCAGAACAATTTCATGTTTATCAACAATTTCATTCTCAGTCCCACACCAGTGTTCAAGGATTAGGGTAGTGAGGGCCCCTATCATATTATTTATTGGTTTACCATCAGTGTGATAGACAATATCACCTTCTTCATCCTTTAATATTTCTGCTTCTATTTTGCTAATCATAAGTGGAGAAAAATTAACTTCCCACCATTTACTAAGAGTACCTGTGAAACATTGAATAATAGTCTTGCATGCCTCTACTTCAGTTTTTCCTTTCATGCACATAATTTTATAAGAGACATACATTCTGTCAATCATCTGTCTGATTTGAGCAATAGACAGATTATCAATGTTCCATTCTTGAAACCAATCATCAGCAAAAGTCTGGGTATCTGGAAGCTTTCCTTTTCCAACAAGATCAGGAGCTAATGGTCTATTTGAATGGGGTGGAATATTCTCATAGGATGGATTTTTAATTGTTACTAGAGAATGCTGATCTTTAGAAGTTTTAGAGGAGAATTCAGGTTCTTCTTTCTCAGGAGGGAAATGAAAAGGAAACTTTTTTACAGATTCTGTCTCAGAGGGTTTATATACAGAGGACAGAATAGAAATATGGGAACTAGGAAGGATGAAGGATGTAGGTATGGGTTTATCAGGCTGATTAGTTTTTCCCTTTATTTCAGTCAAAGTTCTACCCATCACCAAAAAAGCATTTCCTAATCCTTCCATGATTTCTTCATGGTTTCTGCTAGTTTCTCCAGCTCTGTAAGAGATTTCGGATAAAGCAGAATCCATTTTATCTTTAACATCAATGACCTTTTCTTGGATCTGGTCTACAGAATGAACAATAGTGTTGGTGGACACTTGCAGATCAAAAATTTGTTCTTTTCTAGCATAGTCATTGGTCACATATATTTGTGTAGCCATCCCTCTTAATGTAGTATTAGTCCAATTTAACTGTTCAGAGACTGATTGGACTCTTTTGTCTATTCCAGATAACTGGGTGGCTTCTTCTGATAGCAGTAAAGGAATTGCTCTAGCTTGCTTAGTGCTATCTTCTAAAATAATCCCTTTAAAGGGTGGAAAGGTAGTATTAGATTCAAAAGTACTACCATCTAGTCCTTTCCATTTATGTGGAGGAGATTCAGAGATTTGTCCAATGACTTGGACTAGGGCTTTCTGCTGAAGTTTTCTCCATTCGAAGAAAGAGATCCAGCAGGGTTCTTCAGACATATACTTCTTCCAATCTCTTGACAGTCTTTGTTTTTCTGCTTCTAAAGTTTTTCTGTCAAAGTCTTTAGTTTCTGGATTTGTAAACAAATCCCAGTTTAACATTCTTTTGATCCATTCATCAGGAATAGATCCTTTCTGGCATCCTTTCATAACTGTATGAAATTTGTGGATTTCATCCACAGAGGGTCTTTGGATATGTTTTGGCAAAGGATTTGTAAATCGACAGTCAGGAATGACTGTATCACATTGTTCAGTGTATCCTAAGCCATATCTAGGAGTACCAAGGGGTCTCATACCCTGATAGATATCTTTTATTCGAGGATCTAATGACTCAATAGAGGGCATGTAATGGATCATAAAGTAGGAAGAAGATTCTAAAGTAGACACATGAGATTTGATAGTATTATTTATAGATCTAACAGTCATGGATGAATCCATCCTAAGTATTAAGATCTTACTATTTTTGTGCAGAAAAGGAGGGAGTTTAGTCTTATGTATTCTCGAAAGAAGATTAGACAGGCTCCTGGCCAACTCCTCAGGAAAAAAACAGTAATGTCAAAATACAGAGTCTGGACATCGACACTAAACACACAGAATTTTATAAACAAAGAGCGAATAGCTTTAACAGATCGAGAGAGTCTGTTATCATACCCGGGTTGAAAATGAGGTCATGGCTTTGATACCATTTGTAAAAATTCTCCACACAACTTTGTCAGGGGCCTCCTCTGTAAGAGAATGAAGCTTGACATATTGACAGCTTGTCTCATGCGCAATCTTCCTTCACCATTTGGTCTTCTGATTTCTGCTACTTCCATCAGAACCAATGTCGTCGGGTTAACCGCTTTACTCTGCTTTAGCTTCTTGAAGCCTACCACTCGAAGTCCATCGATGCAAGATACCAGATATATAAAATATGCAGAACAGAAACGAAATGCTAGAAATGACAGAATAACAGTAAAATATCCAGCATAATCTTCACAAGACACAGAAATGATATACGAAATAGAAACAGAAATAGCACTTGAATCAGATAGCAATGTTCACAGGCCTCTTCGAGGGGGCAACCTCCAATCGAGAAGTGCTCTGTTACAATAATATCCAAGCTAGGGTTCTCATACCCTCGACTCCTATTTATACTAAAAAGAAGCATCTAGAGGAAGATCC
>ML816423.1:34379-66342 GCA_009831015.1 Picea engelmannii | reverse complement strand
TATATATATATATATATATATATATATATATATATATATATATATTATTCCATATAATGTTTTAAGAACCGCCCGTTAACAGGGACATTTAGGATCTTACCATCTAAATTTTCCAGTAGAAAAGAGTTTTTACCTTCAGAAGATGATATCTTAAAGGGTCCATACCAGATATGATCAAATTTATCGTTTTTTCCCGAATCTTCCTTTCTAGCATCGCACCTCAAAAATAGATCTCCTGGGAGAAAGTTCCTGTTCTTGGCCTTGCGATCGAACAACATCTTCATATTATCCTGGTACTTCTGTAGCTTTTCATCTATTACATATCTGTGCTGCTGAACTTCAATCAGCTGGTTTATCCTTCTAGTGAGAGGATCTGGCTCTTCTTTCTCATCCTGCCACAATTTCATCACAGGAAGTGCTAAGTTTATGGGTAATACAACATCTGTTCCATAAACCATTTGAAATGGTGAAGTACCGATAGATTTCTTCATTCCTATCCGATTTGCCCATAAAGCATACTTTAAATGTAAATGCCAAGATTTCTTATTTTCATTTAAGACTTTCTTAATTATACTGATCAAACTCTTATTAGAAGATTCAGCCAGACAATTTCCTTATGGATAGTAAGCTATGGAATGTCCTAGCACAATATTATATTTTTGGCAAAAGATGACCATTGCCATAGACTTGAAAGCCTGTGCATTATTTGTGACTATCTTTCTAGGACAGCCAAATCTTGCCAATATATTCTCTTCCAAAAAGTCTATAACCATTGAATCAGTGGCCTTCCTTGTAGGGATCGCTTCCACCCACTTGGTGAAATAGTCTGTGGCAGTGAGAATCCATCTATGTTGGGCACTTGAATGGGGATTTATCTCACCTATGAAGTCAAGCCCCCATTGCTGGAAAGGAGCTTCTATCTTGACTGGGATTAACGACATAGCTGGTAGCTTATGTTTTCTAGTAAAAAATTGGCAAGGGCTACAAGCTCTTACCTTAGCATTTACATCTGGAAAAAGTTTAGGCCAGTAATAACCAGCCCTTAAATGTTGTTGCTCTCCAAGCATGATGCCCTGCACAGACCCCTTCATGAAACTGATTTATAACTTCCTCTGTCTCTGATTCAACCAGACAGACTAAGAGGAAACCAAGCAGGTCTTTCCAGTATAATTTTTTCTCGGAAATGCAGTATTTAACTGCATGCAGTTTCAATGTTCTTGCTTTGGAAGGTGACAAATCATCTGGACATTTCAAAGTTAATAAATATGTTACTATATCCTTATACCAATAAGACGAAGCGAATTTGTCCTCGATCTTGTTTTCGATTATTTGATCATCAATTTCATTCATATCTATCCATCCTTCTTCCTCTTGAGCACTGTTTATCCCAAGAGCCCTAAAATTAGATTCAGCTAGAAGTTTAGCTAAACCCTGTCCTTTTACTAATTTAGTTGGTTTAACCTCCAAGTCAAATTCCTGAAATTTTGCAAGCCATCTACCTCTCTTACCATCATTGTCTGCTTGAACTAAGATATCCTTTACAACACTAGTAGGTACATAAGCAATGATTTTGGAATGCAATACATACGTTCTAAAAGCTTTCAATGCTTTAACCATAGCGTAAGCTTGCTTTTCCGTTATATTGTATTTCAGCTCAACGTCTCGGAGGCTTTTACTAAAGAAGGCGATGGGTTGCTCAAAACCTTCTTCATTCTTCTGAAGGAGGACGGAAACAAGCGTATGTTCAGAGGCAAATGAAAAAATGAGGAAATCTTTAAGATAGTCTGGGCTTACTAATACTGGCGCCTCACTTATAACTTTTTTAATGTGGGCAAAGGATGCCTTTGCTTCTGCCGTCCACTTAACTTCGTTGTTCTTCCTAAGCATATCTGTAATCAATTTAACAATCTCAGCAAAGTTAGGAACAAATCTTCTCAAGAAATTTATTTTTCCTAAAAAAGATTGAATTTCTTTAACATTTCTAGGAATAGCTAATGTTTCTATAGCCTCTACTCTTTTAGGATCGATTTTGATTCCATCTCGGGATACTATATGACCCAACAACTTGCCTTCCTGCATGGAGAAATGAGACTTTTTAGGATTTAATGAAAGACCAAACCTACGACATTTTTCAAAAATTTGTTTTAGATGAATTATATGATCTTCATCTGATTTCGAAAAAACAGTAAGGTCATCCAAATATATAACTACAAACTTATCTCGTTCACCAACAAAAGCAATATCCATTGCTCGTTGAAAAGTAGCACCTACGTTCATTAGTCCAAATGGCATTTTATCATACATGAATGTACCCCAAGGAGTTGTGAATGCAGTTTTTTCCTTATCAGGCTCACTAACAGCAATTTGATTATATCCTGAAAAACCATCAATCATGGACATCTTAGTAGCCCCTACTACTTTTTCAAGCACGTGATCCATTTTTGGTAGAGGATAGTTGTCTTTAAGAGAAGATTTATTTAAATTTCTAAAGTCAACACATAATCTGATTTCCCCATTTTTCTTCCTCACTGGTACTAGATTAGCAACCCAATCAGAATATATTAAGGGAACAATAATCTTAGCGTCTAAAATCTTTTTAACTTCTTTCTCAATGACAGGTAATAAGATCGGGTTAAAATGTCTGAGTTTTTGCTTGAAAGGTTTGACACCTAGTTTAAGTGGTATTTTGTGTTCTATCACCGAAGTGTCATATGTTTTCAAATCTTCGTATGACCATGCAAACACATCTTTATATTTTTTTAACAACTTTGTGTATATCCCATACACAATTTCTATAAGACCTTAATCTAGGATGTTTAGCTTGATATTGACGATTTACTTGTTTTATGATTAATTCAGCATCACCGAAGACTTCAATATTTTTAATTTTCATTCTTCTTGCGGCTTCTAAGCCAAGTACTAGAGCTTCATATTCACATACATTATTTGTACAATCTATATACCATTAGAGCCTATAAGAAAAAGGAATTACAAATTGATCATCAGGAGCAATAAGGAGCACTCCAGCCCCAGCTCCAAGATAGGAGGAAGCACCATCAAAAAACATTTTCCATGTACCAGTATTATATACATTTTCTTTTATTTCTTTTTTTTGAATTTTTTCTTCTGTATTTTTATCCTCTACATCTATTTCAAAATCATCATTTAACGATAATATACAGCTCCCTAAATCTTGATCGGCAATATACACTGGATGATTTTTAGGATTTTTTGGGTCACTTACAGTGAAAGCCAATCGAGTCTCCCTATAAAGATGGGTAAATTGTCCTCCAAAAACAGGGATAGTAGCGTATGTCATATCTAACTGGAGGGATCCTCCAAGCTTAGCACCCCATGATCTAGATAGTAGCATTCCATATTTTGGGGGAATATCTGCGACTACTACATCCATAAGGATACTTTTAGCGGGTATCTCGGCCAAATTTACCACTAGGTATTTAATCATCCCTATGCATTTAACTTTTCTTGAATCAAAAGAATACAAGTCACCGTAGGGTCTTGTGATTTCGAGACCAAGTTTTTCCATTATTGCTTTAGGCATAACATTCTGAGAAGCTCCAGAATCCAACATACAGTTATGTAGAAGGTGGTCAAAAATAGTTAGTGTGATATAAAAAGGAGCCACTGTATCTTTTGCCCCTTCGACGTGTGGACCGAAAACTATGATAGGTTTATCATATTCTAAGTTAATTGTGTCGGCTTGACTTTCCTTTTCAGAAAAATTAATCATTTTGGCTATTTGTTTTCAGTATACTAGATTTTTAGCTAATTCGACAAGGGGGATAGGAATTTTGATCTTGCTTATTTCGTTTTCCAAGTTAAAGTTGCCTAGGGCCTTGTCATTCTCAATGTGTGGGGCTTCCATAACTTTTTTCTCAGTTTTACGTTGTGATGTAACCTTATTTTCTTTTATCGGAGCTTGTGTATTTACAGGGGTTGTTCCTACTGGCTCTAACTGTACAGGGTTATCAGTTGTATTTCTTTTTGTAGACTGTTTATCTGCAACTTTTGGGTTTACCTCATCGGTATCATTTCTCAACAAACCCTTTTTTGTTTGAACATCGGGGAGTTTTTTATTTCTCGGTCTCAGATTATATTTTCCTTGTAAGTCAGCAATAATATCATCTGCAATACTTTGATATGTACAATCAACAGTGACATTATTGTTAACTTTATCTTTTGATTTAATTTCTTTAATCAAAGATGCTTCATAATCCTGTCTAGATAAATAAGGAGACTTATTATCATCACCAAGATTACTAATATTTTCATCCAATTCTTCGAAATCGCCAAAATCTTCTTCTCCAATATAATCTTCACTTTTAAAGGGTGCTTGAATTTTTTGATCTTCATTTTTCATGGTTTTATGTGGTCCCTGAGGTTCAGGATTTTTTCGGAAATCTTTTCTAGGAAAATTATCTCTTCTGGGTTTTTCTAGCTCCATTTTGGAAATTTTATTTGAGAGTTGTTGAATGACTCTAGCCATCTCTTCTATTCTATCTCCAGAAGATTTTCCTGACCCTGAAGGTCCACCTTGTTCTTTAAATTTTTTATTATCTTTATTTACATTTTCAGTCTTTGCTTTAAGCTTCCCTGATGCCATCATATTGGATTCGATTTCAACTGCATCATCTTGCATTTTATAGAGGTCTAATGATCTTCTCTCCCTCAATAGTAAAGCAAAGTCAGGCTCAAAAGCACCAGCATAAGTTACTTTGGCTGTAGGTGGTGAAGGTTTAACTTCAGCTAGAATTTTATTGTGTAATTTATTAAACCTTTGTGTGAATTCCATCACTGACTCAGAGTTTTTCTTTTTTAAGGCTCCGAATTCGGTTAGATAGTAGAGGTGATCCTTTCTCTCACCCCATTGTCTGATGAATGCACTCTCAAGCTCTTCATAAGATCTTAATGATCTAGCTGGTAAGAATCGAAACTAGGTTCTCACCTGTCCCTCAAAAGTTTGAACAAGTAATCTGGAATAAACATCTTCATGTTCTATTCCAAGTATATCTACAAATTGATCGAAAAAATTGATATGTTCTTGTGCAGTCAAATCACCCTCCCCTGTAAATTTTGGGAGGCTCTTCATATAGTTCTTAGGGATATCATGAAGAGGAATAGGAAGAACTAGGGGAGCATATCTAGCACCCACTTTGGTAAAAATCTCGGGAAGTGGTACTTGACCACCTCCAGGAGCACCACCTCCAGCTCCAACACTTCCTTGTGCCACCATGGTTAGGTTTGGGACTGAAGTTGGGACAGTGTGTGGAGAAGATTCTTGGAAAAATGGAGACGAAACTTCAGGAAAAGAAAAAGTGTCAAAAGAGGGGGGAAGCGAAAGTGATCGTTCAAAAGTTTTCGATGAATTTGATTGTGTAAAATTAGGCTGATCTGTAGAATAAGTTGATAAAAGGATTTGTTTAATTGATTTTCTTGATTTTAAGATTTTTTCCGAATTAGAGACTGGCGAGGTCTGTTTGCTATCCGGGTTTTTTCTGGTGTTCTTACGACTACTAGCCAGTTTATTTAATGTGGAGTCGCCAAGTGAAAGATAATTTAGCCTTATAAAGTTTTCTGCTCTTGTTCACTATCAACAACAGAAAGTGTCAATGTCGTTCTACCCAGGGAAATAATTCATTTCTTCATTCCCCGGCAACGGCGCCAAAAAGATGTTGTTCCTGAGTTTATGTTTTAAGGCTATAAAACATACCTTCAAGGCATCCGAAAAAGGTTTTTATAAAAAGGTTTTGAAATAAAGAAACAAAGAAAGACTAGATCAGATTCAGTTTCTCAACTGTCTCTGTCTTGCTTCCTGTTTCTCTTGGATGCTAATATCATATTCAATAGCATCCCATGATCTTTCTAACTCAGTCCTATTGGTTGTTGTTTGTAAAATAGTGTTAAATAAGCTTAGGGCAATGCTGGTTTGATCCTGAAGACCAGGTTCTACGTTAGGTTGTCTGCCACTAGGGACTGTCATGGGTGATAGGGTTTTAAAGGTTTGTAAATGGGTTTATTATCGATTGGTTACTTCAGATGTTCAGAGATGATATTAATAAAAATAACTTTAAAATCTAAAACAGTAATGTAAAAGCACAATCAAGGCCGTTTCCTGGTTTTGTAACAATTTTGAAATTGTAAACAATGAAACATAATACAGAGAAATATAAGGCTTTTATCCAGAAAGAATCTTATATTCCAATTAACAAGGATGAAAGAAAAACAATATTTCTAATAGAATTAAATATTAAGGAACAGAAGCTTTATAGGTCTTAAAATTACTAAAGTAATTTCAGAGGAAAGACTGTAATACATTCAACATCCAAACCAATCTGAAACAATAAACAACAATGTATATAACTTCAAATTGATTTACTTGTTAGAAACACACATTAAGAGGAAGATTTAACAAAGCATGATAAACATGGGAAGAAACATAGTCACAAAATTGCAGGATCCAGAATCTTGTTTGCAGTTTATATTCCGATGAACTTCAAAGTTGATATTACAAAAATTGGCCTTCTCCAAAATTTCTGAAGCCCCGTTTCAGCCTTTTGAAACTATATTTATATATTTCTATCAAAGTTTTTCGTTGGTAACTAACCAACCTCCTAATATTACGGTTACATAAAATAATGTCAACCGTTTACAATTTCTTTCAAAATTCTAAAAATAAAAAGATTTACAAAATTTTAAATTTGCGTTGATGAACTTTCTTTTTCTGCTTCAACGCATTGAACATATTTCCCCAAAAAGTTTACCAAAACCCTAGGTGCCTTAGGTACTTCATTTTCTTCTAAAGAGAAAATTCTTCTTTGTAAGCCTGGCAACTAGCTTTCTATTGTTTTCTCTGTGAATTTAATCTTTTCCAACTTTGAACTTGAAGCTATCATCCACTTATCTATTTCTGCAATGTTGATCGATTTAATATTTGAAATTTCTGATTTCCTTTCTTCGAGTTCTTCTTTTGACTTCAGCTAATCCCTGGAAATGTTGACTTCACCTAATAACTCAGAAAAACCATCTGTCCCGATATTTCCTAAATCTTTTTCAATAATACTGAAGATCTTTTGACAATCTTCATTAATTCCTTTATATTCTGCCAATTTTGATTCCCAAAATTTTATCATTATATCTCTTTTTACCTGTTCCGAAATGGATAATTTCTGGTTTTTTCCAATTTCTTCTTTTTGTAAAGAAGTTATTATCTTTTGAAAAGAATTCCTTGCTGCTTTAGCTTCTCTTTCTTTTTGAACTACCTTTTCCATAGACCTATTTGACTCATGAAAATAGTTCTGGATGATTTCCAGATTACAAAATAGTTTCTGTTGTTCTTCTTCAATGTTTGCATATATCTCTGATGCTTGCATCCTAAAATGTTCAATTTCAATTACTTGATTAGAATTGAAATAATCTTATCTTGCAAAGATTTATTTTCATCGCTCAGCTTCTGAACCTGTTCTTGAGTAACCTGTATCATATGTTTTGCCTCATCCAAATTTTTATTCAACTTTTGGATTTCTTGGATGTCCTTGAGTCTAGCTTGTTCTAGACCCTTTTGTATTCCCCAGCCAATAATTCTTTCATTTTCCTTTAATCTGTCCTGCAACTGCATTATTTCCTGATCCTTTTGCTCAAGCATAGTTGTTAGATTTCCTACAGAATACATGTTAGCTGATGCTATAACACCCATGGTTCCTGCTAACTCTATAGCGAATTCTCCTTCTTTGAGTTTCTTTCCATCAATGATAATTTTATGTCTTTTGATTGTTCTTTCTCCTACAGGATGAATTTTCTGTTTCAAGACAGCTCTTCGTTTTTTACTAAAAAAATAATCGGATGAGGGGATTTCATCTCTAGAGATTGGCTCTAAGTCACTTACATATAGAACTCCTTCACGAGGGGTTCCAAAAGTAGACTGTAGTGGAGTCAATGCTGTAATAGGACTGCCAAGTTCCTTTGAAACCGTTCCTCCAACATTTTCTGAAATATCATCCAGAACTATTGGACTTGTTTCCCGTCCTTTTCCCTTTCCTTTTTTTGGTTATTTTGTCTGAGAACCCTCTGTGTTCTAAGGAGGTATTTCAGGATCTTTCATCTTGTCTTTGTCACTTGACTTATCCTGAATATCAGTTTCAAACCCTGGAGGAGTTGTTTCTTGCTCTGGCAATGAAGTTGACATTTCACCTTTGGCAGGCAGCTCCGTCTATGTCTTTGAAAGGATGCAAACCCCACCTGTGCATCAGGTGACAAGGCTTGCACTCTGTTCTGCACTTCCTCATAAGACTTAACATTTTTGAAAACATCATCATAAACTGAAATTTCATGTTCATATGATTTTAAATTACATTGTATGTAATGTCGACTGATAATTTGGTAAGGGTTGTGTTTCCTGTGCTCTATGCTTGCTAATTTCACTTCGTCCAACAACTCGACCTCTGCCTTAGAATGACCTAAGTTTAATAAAATGAATTTTCTGATATAAACAGGAAAAGATAGCCATGCTTTTTTCTTTTGAGCTTTTAATTCTAACCCAATACCTCCCTTGACTAATTGATAACCACTTCTCTGCATATCAACCTGTCTGGTAGTATTTTTGGGAGTGCGTGAGGTGGAATGGAACAACCATAAACCCTAACATAGGAAAAATTTTCTTCAATGAACCAGTCAGCCACTGACTTGAGGTTTTCTATAATGGTATTAGAAATGAGAGGAGGTTCGCATCCAAAGAATATTTTGTGCAGAGGGATAATTACATAATGACAAACCTCATAAAAAACATTTTTTGCATTTTCTTCCCAGAGAGCTGAGTGGTATTTATGAACAGGCTCTGGGCAAGAAACATTCCAACTCCAATTCATTAGTGGGAAAGGAGTCATAAAACAAATGGCATCCATGATATAAGCTGACATATAAAAAGACACTGGTTGTCCTTTTGACCTAGCTGCTCTGTAATTCATAACCTCTGATGTAACCTAGCTGGTGTCCAATCTGCTTGAAAGTGACAAGGATCCTTTCTCCCGAAAAGTCTACATAACATCATTGCTACATACACCATATATTCATTTAAGGAAGTTGTGGCATAAATTCCATGTAAATCGGCCCTAAACTTGTTTTCATCTCTGGCCCATCCTCTTATCATGTCAGGGTATGTTTGGCCAGCTTCAATGCATTCTTTTCTTTGAAACTCGGCTAAAAACTCAGAATTAAAAGTGTGTTTATAATTGGGCGAGAGCTTATACATTACTTGAATATGTTCATGCCTAAATGAGCCGATGACAGCTCCTTGCTCGTTTAGAATGCTTCTGGTCGGGACATCTACTTTATCCAGAGCCCAGGTGATCATATCGGTATATGACACAAGTCTCGGACGTGCATCAACCTTATGAAGCTCAGACTCGGCAATATCTCAGAGGTGATTTTCTGAATCAGTGGCTACATATTTAAGTTCATCTTCCAGTTTTTCGGAGATTCCCGTCCATGATTTGACAGAATGTACTCCTGATGCAGTAGTATCAGAAATAATATCACCTTCTGGTTGATCTTCATTTTTCTTTGACGCCTTTTTGGGTGCCATAGCTCTGTGTTTAATTTGAAAACCTATAACAGAGAGTGATTTAGCTTTAAAATGATAATACCGACATTTCAAAAGTTTATTTCGAATATATCATAAAAACATTGATATTTGTACCTCTGTTATGAAGTTAAGGCTCTTAATGCAAAAGATATTTCCGAAGATATGCATTTAATGTTTGTACTTAGGCTTTCTCGATATTTTCAAATATAATAGAAACTTATCAAATCGAACAATGACGCATTATAGGACATTCAAAGATAGTTTAACTTTAAACATTGTTTAGAAGAATGATTAATTAGCGTTGATCTTGAATTAAATTTGAAAACCTGCTTATCGGAGTTTCGAAACTTTTGATGTTGAGGAAAAATGTCATCGAAGAACTCTGATTGCCGAAATTGTGATGAATAATTTTAAATTAAAACGTTTTTAGTATCTTAATTAATCAAGATTAGACCTTTTCGGGATTTCGTTAATCGGAAAATCGGGGATCGGGATTTCGGGAAATCTGATGACATGAAACATGCTTCTCACAAAACTGTGAATCCCGATATCGCGATGTAATTAA
Source organism: Picea engelmannii (assembly GCA_009831015.1). Taxonomy (NCBI): domain Eukaryota; kingdom Viridiplantae; phylum Streptophyta; class Pinopsida; order Pinales; family Pinaceae; genus Picea; species Picea engelmannii. The sequence goes on along the minus strand of ML816423.1, from coordinate 56,179 downwards.
TTAACTCTTAATCATTCTTAGCGGTGATTAGATTAATTCAAATCTTTACTTAAGGATTAATTGTATCGTAAAATCGGGAAATCAAGAAACATGATGACAAGATTATTTGATCTCACAAAACCGTGAATCCCGATTTACGACGTGATTAACTTAATGTTTAAACCTTTTTTAATTCTGATTTAAGTAAATTATGTCTTAATTAAGTTTTTAAAGTATCGGGAAATCGGGGGTCGGGATTTCGCAATTCAATTTGCATCAAACATTTGTTTACGCAAAACTCTGAATCCCGATTTTCCGATTTAAATTAAAATTCTTTAAATTTTAAAATACTGCCTGTTTAAAAGATTGTTTCAAATAGTGTTGGAAAACTTATGTTTGTTTAGATTTTTTCCCTTCTTTGTCCAAAAATAAACAATAAAAGGCATCGCAAATTTATCGGTGATGAAATTCTTGTCTTAGGAAATTTGAAAAATACAAAGACTCAAAAAATACAAATCTTTTATCCTTAAGAATAAAAAATTTCAAGGTCTGTTTCAACAGTATGTTTAATCAATGCTATGTGAAAGACAAAGAAGGAAGAATTAAAACATTTTTTGAAGTTTTTGTTTTTTAGAAAACAATATATGAGATGTTGAATCCTAGATAAACCTAAACCTATTCTATTGGGTTGTAATCATATTGACATTTAGATCATACATGTATCTAGGAATTGATCATCGATCGAATATTGTTGATTGTCAAATATATAGAGGTCTTCAAAAATATCGTTATTTAATCTTGACAGGGTTGTCCTGTACTATTTATTCATGGAACCAATGAATATGCTTACATTGGTTTGATTAGTCATTATTGATTCTTCATTTACATCTTTGGATCAAAGAGACTGTCACACACGTGGTCCAACTAAGAATATCAAGTTTAGATAACAAGCCATAAATGCTTGTTTTAGTTGTTTCTCTTACCTTTACCCATATCAACTAAAGAATGTTTCCTTATGTATTCTCTCGTAATGATGACTTTTGACCAAGTTAGTAATTTTTTTGAACAATAGAGGAGTGTGATTTCTTGTTGGGGTAGTTGGTTTGGCCTTTGTGTTGCTATACAATAAGTCTCAAGGTCAATTCCCACCTTGGACAATACGGACATAGAGGTGGCATTTATATACCGATACAACTCCATGGGTACTACCACTTTTAGTTGCAATAACATATTTTTTGCCTTCATATTTTGAGCCTTGGAATCAATCTCCTTGTAGGAATTGAACATTTGATACTTTTAGTTTGATGAAAACATATATTTGACATGGTTTTTTGGTTCGACATGAAAACCCCTCCACAAATATTAAATTATTTTTATCTTCATTGACCATTGTTCTTGACATGTTGTTGATTTTGTTGGCCAAGGTTATCAATAAAGTGAATGCATTTTCTATACTTCTCCAAAGTTTTATGATCATAATATTCGATCCCACCCAACTCACATAGTCTAAGTGCTTTGACATTTGTTTGTACGACATGTTAATGTTGCAATGGGAAAGGCAACAAGTATATGCTAGAGAAGGCATTTTGTAGTGTGAGAAAAATATGAAATCTGCGACTCAGTGAATGCCAGTCACTCAAAAAAGGGAATGGGATCAAGAGATTGAGGTAGTCATTGGTGGTATATTCCAAAAGGAACACACCATTTCCCACCATGGAATCATGCTACAAGTAGAGCTTCCTACTTCGAATTTACACATTTCCATTCTCTCTTATCCTTCCACCATTATTGAGTGGGAGCATGCCATTTTAATAAATATAGAGGATATTAGGGTCATTATGTTTTCATGCCTTTCACAAATGATCTTCATCACTATGACATCATCTTTAGCATAGAGAGAAATTGAGAAATATGTCAATGTTGCCGTAGAAATGTATTTTTGGCATGCTCACCTTTATTACTCCACATGATGTTTACAGATTGGCAATTATGTCTAGGTGTTGGCGTAAGCCAATTTTGGGGAAAATCAAGGAAGTTTTGAAGGAATCAAGACAGCGCCGGAAAATAGAGGAAAAGTAGCACCAAAAATAGAGGAAATTCAACACTGAGGAAAAGTAGTTACAAAGTGGACAAACTGTTGCAAATCAGTTGGGAAGTGGACAAACCTAATCTGCTTAGGGTTAGGGTTTTTGTGAGGGCTTTGTCCCATTTTTTTGTATAAGTAGAATGTATTAGGACTATGAAAAGGTTTTCCTTTAGTGGGTTAGAGAGTATGTGTGATGGAGATAGAACTATTGGAGAGGAAGTCCTAATTTTTAACTGTCACGATTTGTGGAGATTGAATGTAATATTGGAAGAATTGTACAGTGCGCAACACCAGATTTTGCATGAATATGAGTAAAGAGCCAAAACGACAAATCTTTGTGGACGTATCCCAGGAGGGGGTGAACCACGGTATATCTAGTTTATGTGTGTATGTGTGTAGTATTTTTTATTATATTTTCTTTAATGAGTTTTATGATGAACATGTTAAATGATAAAGGAAATAATACTGCGCACTGAGAATAAACTAATGAAATATACAGAATAACACTAAGTAAATGAACGTCATAGTTAGTATTTAGATTGCAATCTTGTGTTACAATAGATGAATACATGTCATTGAATACATACTTCCATAATGGTTAATGAAGTCCTATTGGAATAGTGGTGTCAGTGGTCTGATCTAAGATCTAATGAGGTTTTGAGGGATAACAATGAGTATATCTAATGCCTCTAAGAGAGAAACACATCCCATCCCAGGTTTGCGGACATTTGAGTCCTGCCACCACCCATAGAAGCCATCTCGGGTGAGACTGTGTAGTGCACTATGTGCGTTGTGTTGCCTTCTGGTATCTAGAAGGACCGATGGTAAAAGGGGTTGTTGGTAATCCTGTAGTTGGAACTCGGGTCAGCCCATAAGCAACCAACAATGGTTCTGTTGCCGGTTGGAACTCAGAAGATTAGATCGGGAGGGATGTATCACGTAGTATAGCACAAGGGTTTAAGAAAGGAAATGTTTGTAGGTTGGAATCCCACGAAAGAAGAGATTGAAAGATGGCTAACAGTTTAGGAACTACATTTTTCCCACAAAGATAATAGAAGCCCTAGGTTTAAGCGAAGACTATACTTGGAGAGATACGTATTCAATGAAATACACGAGAGTTTGTTTAGTGATTTTCCCATGCTATTGTAGGAGTGGATAACATGGTTGAAAGATAACCATCCGAAAAATAGTGTTATATTAATGGAGTGGACAAAATAAATTATTGCACAGTTGAAGAGGGTGAATAACAAATTCACACGCGCAGTAGATTTCTAGCTAGATAGCATTGTAGTGGGGTATATCACTGAGTTCATAGTACATACATCGAAGTCTTACAGTGTAACAAAGCATGAGTTTCTTAAGGGTCCAAAGGGAAGGTACATCAGGTCGTTGTACACTTCGATCAAGAGATTATTGCATGATAAAGGGGTATTAACCATGGAATCAGATAGCTAAACTACCTTGCGTGCATTGGGGAGTTAGGGGAAACCTGAGGAAGGTATGAGATGGAGGGTGAAGTGGATAGAGAAAAGCACAGTAAAGAGAAATATCCCATTATGATGAATCAAGAGGATATCTAGGAAATTATGCAGAAGGCAGGAATGATGCGCAGTGGAAGACCCTACCAATATAAGCTCAATAGAAAGAAAAGAGCAGTAGCTGAGAGGGAATGCTTGGAGAGTGATGAGGAAGAGGTAGAGGATCTCCATGTTGTGGAGCACATTGAAGAAATAGTGCGCACCACATATGAAAGAAATATTAGAGGAGCAATATCTAATGAGGAAGCAAGTACCCTTGTCTAGATCTAAATCAGTGTAGAACCTACAACCCCATGTATGACTAACACATCAACAAAGAAATATTTGTTTAGAGAACCAGTGACTGACGGTCAGCAGAATCTAGGAGATCAGAATAGAAGTGAGGGTACAAGTGGAAGTACCAGTAGCAATACCAGTGGGAGTTCAAGTCTGAACAATAGTACATAGATAGTATTACCACGTGGAGCAGGTACACCACATTCTACAATGGTAGGTGTAGATCCAATGATACGATTACCAGAGTTCCATGGGAATGGAACATAAGGCCCAAAGAATCACCTATTCATGTGTGAGCGAATATGGGAAGAAAAAAGAATCACTGATGAGGAAAAAAAAGTAGCGCATCTAGCAATAACATTCAGAAACAACACGCTGGATTGGTACATGAATCTAGAAGTAAACAATCCATAGGGTGCACCAGGAATAGTAGCAGAGATCAAACAAGAATTGATCACTGAGTTTCAAAGGCTGAAATCAGAGGTTCGGTTTATGAATGAAATGGTTGAGGTTAGAAAAAAATTAGGAGAGTTTGTATGGGACATTGATCATAATTTCAAGACATTGAAAGATAAACTGAAGTATCCCATTTCTGACATGCAACACATAAAGTTGTTTATAAATTATTTTTTACCACATTTCAAATATCCATTGAGACAACAAAAATTTCAAAACCAGGCAAAGGCACTTTAAGCAGCGATGCATTTAGAGGAGAATTAGTATAATCAGATAGATCCATCTATAGAGGATCTGAAGGAAGACCTGAAGAACCTGATAGTGCAATTAAACCATAATAAAAGTAGGGAGAAAAGAGAAGCAGTGGGGTATACCTTGTGAAGATCAGAGGGACATCACAAGAATGAGTGTACGGCATTTGTGCAGTATTTGGGAGTCGGGATACCAAATTCATTTCCTACAAGAGGGCCTTAGTGTGAAATATGCAAGACACATGGGCATGATCCTTATCACTGCCCTATGATGCAAAAGTACAAGACATAATCAAAGAGTACTTTTTGTAACTTTTGTAAGTAAGTGGGGCATGAAGACAAAAATTGTAGAACTCTAGAGTTAATGAAGGAAAGAACATCAGATGCATAGAGGATGCATGCTGAGTTGATGACAGGACATACTGCGCCACAGTTTGGCAATGCACAACAATTTCAAGTAGTTCCACAGTTCCAGCAACCTCCGCAGTATAATCAGGAACCACAATATCATCAACATAACATGGGTCCAAAGGGGGACAGAGGAGGATTTATAGGTAGAGGAAGAGGAGGAATGGCCATAGGTAGAGGGCCTATTATATGCCATAATTGTCAGTAGCAATGACACTATGCCAAATATTGTCCTCAACCAGTAGCAACATGTATGTACTATCGCGCAACAGTTCACGTGACAAAAGATTGCCTGAAGTTAATGACGAAGATCCAAGAGGAATATAAATAACCAGAATATTCAGTGGATTGTTGTAGAAATAAGGGATCCTGAGAGGAACATCAATATAGTGACTAGAGGAGGAGTGAAGACAGGAGTAGATGAACACGATCAAAAGAAGGAATCTCAATGTTGGATTCAAAAGAACACTCAACCACAACAATAGTATGACACAAAGAAGGTGAAGGAAACTTTCAAGGAAGCAAAGAAGGAGTTTCTAAAGGAGAATGTATCCTCCACATCGAATACTATGCAAAGTTATGATACTCCTATTTTTGATATGCCTTAGTCTTTGGATCATACTTACAAAGGAGAGAAAACAGAGAAAGTAAGTAACTTAAAGGATTTGTTTAAAATATGCTTGAGAAATATAACATCGAGGAATGGGTAGGAACATAACCAAAGAAGATTAATCAATTCCATAGAAAGAAAAGAACTAGTAGAGAGTTTAGATKGAATGYAAAGATAGGATACTTTAATATGGGAAATGTTATCCTAGACTTAGGATCAGATGTCAACATTTTTCCAAAGAAAACTTGGGAAGAAATGGGAGAACCTACACTMGGGTAKTTCAATATCCAATTRAAGATAGAAAACTAGCARAGAGTGATTCYCATAGGTATATTGAAGAATACAAYARTGGATCTAGATGGTGTGCGCACCAYAGYAKAATTTGAAGTAATGGATMTGGTGGATGAGTCTATACCATTTCCAACACTATTGGGAATTGATTGGGCCTTTGATAATCAGGCCATAATTAATTTAAAGACTAGAAAAATGATATTTTAATCTGGGAACTTTAGGGTAGTAGCACCTTTAGATCCCTCAGATTGTGAAAGATATGTAGAACCTGTGCATGATAGTGTTCTATAGGATGACGTGAACCAATTGTATAGGACTACTGCGCGAGATGAAGACTATGTGAATCCAAATGCAGATGGAGTACTCAGTTGGAGGAGTATTAATTTTGATATGCCAGATTATGATACTGGAGTAGAAAATTGGCAGCAAAGATTGCATGAAGTTTCTACTAGAAGGTGCGCAAGAGTTACATGCACAATAAGATGGGTTGGGATAGAAGTAAGACAGTTTCCCACATTTACTGAAGAGGATAATTTAGAAAACTTCCTGACAGAGTTCTAATCAGAAGTTTTGGATAGTCAAAGATTATTATTGTTGGATATAACATTGAGGGACGCACTTGCACGATGGTGGGGTGCACATAAGAAGGTAATTTCGGACTGGTATCAGTGCAAGCGACTAATGCGCATAAGATTTGGTAGGAGTCAGTAGGACAGACCCTTACAGAAGTATGATGGAAGAGGGAACCCAAGGCATCACATAAATGATTGTGTCACTAACTGAAGATTGTTACCACCAGGGGAATGGACGCATTACTTTATTCATACCTTAGAAGGAATACCAAGTAATTGGTACAAGGAACAAGAACTGCACAGAGAAACTTTGAGTTGGGGTGCAGTGCAACAAAACTGTATTAGGACCTTTGCATTTGAAAGTGAGAATCCATGGGTGGATCTGGCATTACAGAGGATCAAAGGAAAGATATTTAAAGAATATGGGGGAAAGATATTTAAAGAATATGGGGTAGATACAATGATAGTATACATATATTATAGAAAAGAAACACTTGAACAATTGGTTTACTGTTATCAGGTCGCAGAAGATGAAGAAGTAGAGGAAAACCCACATGATATATAGATATTAGAAGGGGAAGGAGAAAGAGGGTTGGAAGGACCCCAGTTACAAGAATAAGAGTTTACTGCACCCATGAAGATTAAAAAGGTCAATATTGGGATTGAAGAGAATCCCAAGATAGCCAGCATTGGAGATTACTAGGACAGTGAGACAATGGAAAAGATAACTGAATTACTGCGCGAGTATAGTGACTTATTTCCAACCACGTTTTCAGATATGAAAGGGGTAGTAGGAGAACTTGGGGAAATGAAGATACCCCTTAGACCAGAGGCAAGACCAGTTAGACAAAGACCATACAGATTAAACCCTATTTATAAGTAGAAGGTGAAGGCAAAAATTGACAGAATGCTAGAATAAGGAATCATAGAGCATGTGCAAGAATCAGAGTGGATTAGTCCAATGGTGGTCCAGGAAAAATAGACTAGAGGGATTAGGATATGTGTGGATCTGAGGAAGTTAAATGATGCATGCCTGCATGATCCTTTCCCTACTCCATTTACAAATGAGGTTTTAGAGAATGTGGGAGGGCAAGAAGTGTACTATTTCACATATGGATTTTCAGGTTACCATCAGATCAGAATTGCTCCATAGGACATGTACAAAACCACATTTGCAACAGAGTGGGCGTAATATCAGTACACAGTAATGCCATTTGATTTAAAGAATGCACCAAAAATATTTTCTAGAGTGGTAGTAGTTGCATTCAAGGATTTTATACATAAATTTTTAGAATTTTATATGGATGATTGGACAGTATTCAGTTTATTGAAGGACCATGTAGAAATTCTAAGGTTAATGTTAGAAAGATGCAGACAATGTTAGATTTCCTTGAACATTAAGAAATGTATATTCAACACATTGTTTGGCATCCTACTTGGGCATGTTGTATGAAAATAGGGCTTGATAGTAGACCCTGCAAAAATTGTTGTTATTGTCAATTTACCACAACCAAAGTCAATGCATCGGTTGAGAGAAAAATTGGGCCACACAGGGTACTACAGGAAATTCATAAAGGGCTATGCAAATATTACTGCTCCCATGGAGAAGTTACTAAAGAAAGACATCAGGTTTTAGTGGAATGATGAATGCTAAGAGAGATTGGACATACTAAAAGAGAATATGGCGACAACACCAATTCTGAGCTTTCCAAATTGGACAAAATAATTTCATGTGCATGTGGACTCTTCATCCATTGCACTTGGAGAATATTTGGCACAACCAAGTGAAGGAGACATTGATCACCCAATATATTTTGCTAGTAGAAAGTTGACTGAGTCTGAGCAAAACTATAATACTACGGAAAGGGAAGGTATGGATATGGTATATGCCCTACAAAAGTTCAAACATTATTTATTGGGTCAACATTTTAAGATGTTTACATGTCATTCCACTTTGAAGTACCTAGTTAACAAGCCAGTGTTGGGGGGGAGGATATGTAGATGGTTGTTATTGTTTCAGGAATTTGATTTTGAAATCATAGTAAAACTAGGGAAGTTGAATGTAGGACCAGATCATATGTCAAGAATTACTGATGGAGAGGAGCCAAGGAACTTGGAGGAGAATTTTCCTGATGCTAACTTATTTTGTGTTCAGATTGTTGATGATTATTTTGTTGACATTGTTGGATTTTTTAGCACATGAATGGATCCTAAGGAATTCATTGTCGTGCAAAAAAAGCAGTTGGTAGTGTGCGCCGAGGACTATCATTTGATTGCAGGTTATTTATACAAGTTAGGTGCAGACGAAATTATGAGAAGATGTGTGATGGAGCATGAATGCTCCATGGTGCTAGTAGAAGCACATGAAGGGATAGATGGAGGGAACTATGCAGGAAAGCCTACAACAAATAAGGTGTTGTGTGTAGGATTATGGTGGCCTACAGTACATAAGGATGCAAAGGAATACTATCAGAGGGTGGGAAAACCATCCAGAAGGGATGAAATGCCACTTATGCCCCAAGTAACTTTACATGTATTTGATAAATGCGATGTGGATTTCATTGGACCTATTAATCAACCAGCAAGGAGGCCATGATCCAAATACATCATCACTGCAACAAAATACTTAACCAAATGGGTAGAAGCAGCCCCAGTGAAGGATTGCAGCGTGTTTTCTCTTTAAGAACGTTGTGACCAGATTTGGATGTCCCAAAATTTTGTTGAGTGATCAGGGAACTCATTTTATTAATAGTACAATCAGAGCTATGAAAGAAGAATTCGAGATATATCATCAAAAGATCACACCTTACCATCCCCAGGCAAATGGTACAGTAGAAGCTTTTAACAAGATTCTAGAGAATGCATTGACAAAAAATTGCAATGTGAATAGGGATGATTGGGATTTGAAGGTATTAGCAGTATTATGGGCTTACAGGACTACATGCAAGAAGCTTACAGGATAGACACAATTCATAATGGTGTATGGTGTATGGTAAATAATTTGTGGTCCCCTTGGATTATTTAGTACCTAGTATGTGCATTGCAACAATCACCAACATGATAGAAGAAGGTGTTGTGTAGGAAATATTGGATCACTTGATGGAGCTGGAAGAAGACAAAATTTTAGCAGGCTTTCACCAGGAAGTACATAAAGAAAAAAAAAACTTGCCATGATAGGCACATAAAGAAGAAAATATTTAAGTAGATCTAGTTCTCCTCTATGACAGCAGGTATCTACAACACCTTAGGAAGTTCAAGATGCACTGGTTAGGGCCTTATCAGGTAGAGGCCATCACAAATGGAGGTTCTATGCAACTGAAAGATCTTGCAAGGAATAATATTAGAGGACTGGTGAATGGAAGTCGACTGAAGATGTATCAAGACCGTCGACCTAACAACCTAAGGTAAAAACAAAGAGAAAATATATGATTGTATATAGTAGATGTCAAAAGAAAAATAAAAAAATCCATAAAAAGAAGAAATGTAAAAAGACAAAAAGATAGAAGAATATTAGAAGGTTTTTTATGAAATAGATTTGATAGCATTAACAGTGCACCACATAAAAATCAATGTTGAAGATAGTGCACATTGGAAAGTAGTTGACAGATACAAAGAGTGGAGCACGCAGAAAAAAGTGAAAAAGTGAAAATTGTCTGTGGGAAACAGTTGTCAGTATATCGTCACGCTATAAAGGCAGAAAAAGGGGGAAAATGCAGTAAAAAAAAAATTCTAAGGAGAAGAACTAAGAGCCAAAGTTAAGCACAAGAGAGTGAGAATTCATGATAGAAAGTGGAGATTTATAGTTCAGTAGTCCAAATTTTAGCAGGATGTTGCCACCGAGAGTTGGAGCGTCGAGAAGGGTCAATTGAAACACAAGAAACAATGCTCGAGAGGAGCATACAGGGACATATGACACATCGAAAATCATGGATGTCAATGATATTGACATGCCAGACTATGAGTCTACTACCACACAAGTGGAGGAGGAACAAAACCCAGCACGGGAGGTTGGGTAGCCTGAGGAAGACGCGGAAAGAATAGAGTCTAATGTGTCCAGGGGAAAAGGGCCACAATAGGAAGAATAGGCCATGGGTTCAGCACAACAGGGCCTAGACCTGGAAGAAGAACAAGAAACATAGCATGAGGGCGTACCAGAGGTTGGGGCGTCATCCCCACAAGGGAAGAAGAAAAAGAAAGTTGAAAGCAGTGCACAAGGCATGTTGCGTGCATAGGCAGAGTTGACAATAGTAATGCCAAAATTCCCAGAGGGAGTAAAAGCATATGATGAAATGATAGGAGGAGTAAACAGCATGAAGTAATCAGACCATGACATGGCAGACATAGTCAAATTCCTGGATTTTGTGCAACAAAATTATATGGAGTGCAAAGGAGAGGGCCCATCAGGTGTGCCACTGTTGGAACCTGCGCAGTGGATTTTAGGACTTTACAACACAGGGATCATGAGCCTGTTAGACATACCACATTTTGGGAGCGGTAAACACATCAATGGATGTGTGAAACAACTCCTAGCAAGGGTGCATGGAGGATTTTTGTGGATGGATAGGCCAATGCCTATCAATGTGGATTTGATCAAAACTATTACTGGGCTACCCACAGATGGGGAGAAGCCAGAGAAATATTTAGAGGATAAGACAAAGGAAAAGGCCATCTCCGATGAGATTAAGGCGAAATATGGCACAGATAGAGGAAATAAGGGAATTAGGATCAGTGACATCAACGATCCCACAACAAAATTTTCCACAAGGTTGCTAGGGTGAAAAATAATGTGCAAGTGTAGGAAAGAAGAAGTGCCAACATGAGTGGTAGCGGCTGCAGTGCAATGCGCGAAGGGGAGCTCGATGAGCTGGGGCCTGTACTTGCTTAATTCCTTCTTGGAAGACTACAAAGACACATAGGATGGGGCTCTGAGTTCCACTACTCGTGGTTACTTATCCTCATTGCACTTATAGGGTGGAAAGAACCAGTGTATAGAAAGTACATATAGAGGATGGGAAAGTGTGGTGCATCCCGCTACACTTCTCTTAGGAGAATAATAGATATAAAGAAGAAGAACAAAAACAATGATGCTTTTGCGTGGTACCTATTAGAGATTCAGGAGCTAGTAGTCAACACCTGGAGGATTTCACTAGAGAGTGTCCAGAAGTTTGGACAGATAACAAACTTATAGGCAATGCGCCATAGCATGTGGTTGCAGGAGAAGAGGGACCTATCTAAGGAGTGGCTGCAACTGAGCTATTGCATGACGATGTTGTTGATTTTTCATAAGCATTAGGTTAAGTATGAAGTTCATTCCATTTCATCAATTAACCATAATCATAAATGTAGCAACAACCAAGATCACAAGAAGAAGCACCATGCACAAGAACACAAAATGTATCCTGGGAAACCCTTCTCAACAAGGGAAGAAAATCCAGCCAAATCCTTTGCTATAATCTTCAAGAGAAAGACCTTTACCACCAAGAAATACCTAGCACACAAGAGGGTGCTCAAACCCTAGAACTCTAGAGCCCAAGAGAGGTGCACACCTTTTGCCAAAGAAGATTACTTGTTGAAATTTCCAAACTCACAAGAAGGATGTGTTTCTACAATGGCAGATTTCCATTTACTTATATTAGACTTGTCCTATCAACTGAAGTGTCTATTGACACAACAGGGCCAACCTATCTAAGGCATAATATATTTATTATTATTATTATTATTAATATTATCCAGATTAATTATCTTTTACATTTATTATTAGACACAATAAGGTAGGGCCGACATGTACCCTTTACACGACACTTAGGGTTATAGGTAGGTATGACTCTTGAATAACATATAGAAAAGGATTTGATACACCCACTAGTGCTCATCCACTAGGGGTACATCCATAGGGATGTCATAGATCTGATTCACTGCATTACATAGAAGAACCAGGTATTCACACGTTCACCTGTGCTCGTCCACAGGCACGCCCACTCTACAGATATGCTTTCCCACTTTCACCGATAGGAGAATCATCTGGAGTCTTCTTGTCAACTTTGTTTCTCAGAGGAGGCCAATACATAATCTTAATTTTTTTTCTCATGACAATGCACCCAACACTTTTGGATTTCACATGTTCACCTTGTGCTCAGCCACATGCACATCCTAACTCAACAGATCATTTTTACACTAGATAATCATCTGGAGTTCTTCTCACTCTCTGAATGGAGGAGGTTATATCTACATTCCTAGTTTTGTCTCAGGCAGGAACCACGTACCCTTCTTAGGGGATTTCTCTTAGGTTTGTAAGCTGAGTCAAAGACTCACATAGCTGTTATGTTCCACATCTCTTAGGTTTGTAAGTTGGAGGATGTCTCCCATAGCTACATTCATCAACACTCCATCTCAACTAGGGAGGCCTTCTTCATCATGCCAAGTCTCATACAGATGTACTCTGAATTTTGTTTTTGGTTGGAGTCATCAATACTCCCTCTCAACTCGGAAGGTGTTTTTCACCAAATCTGTTTGGTGTAAATTTCTGCAGTCTGCTCAGGTGTAGGAAGGTACTGCAAACATACAATTTTCCTCTGCATCATATCTCTGAGATAAGAATACTTCATCTCACTGTGTTTCAACCCATTAGGAACCACTAGGTTCTTTAAGGAGCTTTATACACGGTTCTTTATTATCATCATAGGATCCATCTCATGGTCAAGTAAATATGTTAGAAGTTTGTGAATCCACATTGCTTCGCTCAATCACTGCTATATGATCTGTCTCTGTGGTACTCAAGGCCACAGAGTTTTGTTTCTTGCTACATTAGGAAACCATGGAAATATTCATGGTAGAACATCAATCAGATGTGTTCTTTCGGTCCACTGTACTTTCTTCTCAATTTGAATCATTATGTCCAGCAAGCCTAAGTTCATACTGGAGGCATATCTCAGGCTATATCCAATTGTGCCTTGTAAATAGATGATTTGTTGTCGTCTAGTGAGTCTGTCTCGGTTGACTCATGAAATGACTAGGCCCATTCACTATATGACATGAGTCAAGTCTGGTGTTATCCAGATGCATCAGTGATCCAAACACTATGGATTAGTCTCATATGAATTGTTGTCAATCTTCTCCATTCGATCCATCATGGTGGATTTTCATTTTTTCATACTAACCTTCTTTAAAGTTCCCACTGCATATTTTCCTTGACTTAGGAAAATCTCATCAGTTTTCTATCATACTTCTTGTCTCAAGAAATTTGTGAATCATATTTAGAATTTTCATTTAGAATTCAAGGGTTACTTCTATCCAGCAACATGACTTCCTGAATAAGTCATCAAAATAGGCTCTTGTTACCTTACTGTAATGAGATAGGTTTGGATCAGTAATACTCTTGTTTGAAATCCAAACTCAACAAGAATCTATCTATCTGATATAGCTTCCAACTCATGGATGATAGTACAGAAGGAAGTGTATCAGGTTCACTGGATCAAGTGTCTTATTATAGACAACTCCCTCTGTTTGTGAGAAACCTCTAGCTATAGATACTTTCATTAGCTGCATGCTTGATCATATAGATCTACTTAGAAGTTATCCTAGATTTTCCTTTCTGAACCCTGAATAATATCACTCTTTAAGATATACTGGTATTCTTTTGTTATGGCATTTTTCCATACCGGTTCTCTCGTTGCTTCTCTAAGAAAAGAAGTCTCAGTATCAATGAAGTGGCTCATGACTAAAGGATAGTTTCAAAAAACTCTTTTGCTTTCTTGGAATGTGCCTTGAGAAACTTGTATGTTTATCTGCCTCTTGCAGAGTGGGTCTAGAAGGGCCTTTTGGAATTTATTGCAATATCTTTGAATATGTATCGGCTGAAACAACTGGATCAACTTGAGTAAGGTATATCTCCCTATGAACTGCTGAAGGGGCAGAAGGTATTTGTTTCACTGTCAATCTTTATTTGTGATTCTATGAATCTTTGAAGGAGTATCTCTTCTTTAAAAACAACATTTATGCTTGTTCTTGTATGATAAACAACTCAAATATGATTTGGATTCCCGTACCAGGGATAATGGTCCAAGTCTTTGAGAGCTATTATAATAGGAACAATGTCCTTCATTTATTTGAAAAATACAATCAACTATAAAATTATAGATCAAAAGATTACCTAGTTTGCAATCATGTCTTTTAGAGGAAGTACTTCTCTCTCTAATCTTCACTCTCTTGAGGTGGATCTGGATCAATATCAACAGTGGAGGCATATTGTTTTCCCTTCTTTCTGGTTGGACAATTTTTGGCAATGTGTCCATACTTGTCACATCTGAAGCACTGAATTTCTAAAGCATCTCTTCTTTGATATCTTGGATTGGATGAAGACTTTTCACCTTTAAATGTTTGCCTGAAGTTTCTTTTGAATTTTCCTGCCTTCCTTGTATGAAGTGCAAGAGCATGATTTTCTTCTGAGGAATCTTCCACTCCTCTATTTCTAAGTCTAAGTTATTCTTGAGTGCAATCTGTCCATAGGTGCTCAAAGGTTGGTAAGGACTATCTTCCACTGATACTTTGAATGAAAGGCTCCCATGATTTTGGAATATTCTAGAGAGTGGTTAAGACAATTTTTCTATCATACATGATTTCCCCAATGGTCTCTAGTTATTCTTTAATCTCTGATAACTTCATGAAGAAGAGTGCAACTGTGTCATCTTTAGTCATCTTGGTACTTTGAAGTTGGCTCTTCAAGGTAAGATCTCTGAGAGTGTTGTCACTTTCAAACATTCCTTTCAATGTTTTATACATATCATAGGGAGTCTTCAGATTGGCAACACAGGGCAAGAGGTGATCTCTTACTGAGTAGATGATTAATTTCCTTGCTCTGACATCATATTCTTTTATTATATTCTTCTCTATATCAGTGGTTGTTTCTGGTATATTTTTAGTTGTTTCATCGAAGAGATCTTCTTCTTCAAGAGTGACTAGAAGATTTGATTTCCAGGGGCTGAAGTTGCTTGCTCCACCAAGCCTATCTTCCACTGAATTTTTGTTCTTCATTTTTCTTGAATCCTTGCAGACTGAATTATATTGGAATTATGACTGCCAACAATCAATTTGATAGTATCACAGAGATTTTTGTTGATTCATGAAAATGTTTCTTCAGAAAACCAAAATTAATGTTCTGTAGGAAATTTTGGCACCCTAGAAACCCTAGGGCCAAAAATCAAAATTTCTCATAATTTTCTTTTGAGAGCTTTTGGAGATGCGCTGGAAGAAACCGTACTCTTCTATGTTGAAATTATCCCTAGCATCCAAGTTTTAAGGGACTGAAACACCCAAAAGGAGAGGGTCATATGGATTTTCTGAAAAACCTAGGAGGGTCGTACGGTTCTGCAGAAGAGGAGGGATGATTGGTAAAGGATGAGACTTGGTAGATTCTTGTGCAATGGGTTCTTTCAAGACCTATGCTCTGATACCATGTTGATTTAAGTATGAAGTTCATTTCATTTCATCAATTAACCATAATCATAAATGCTGCAACAACCAAGATCACAAGAAGAAGCACCATGCACAAGAACACAAAATGTATCCTGGGAAACCCTTCTCAACAAGGGAAGAAAACCCAACCCAATCCTTTGCTATAATATTCAAGAAAGAGACCTTTACCACCAATAAATACCTATCACACAAGAGGGTGCTCAAACCCTATAACTCTAGCACCCAAGAGAGGTGTGCACCTTTTTCCAAAGAAGAGTACTTGCTGAAATTTCCAAACTCACAAGAAGGATGTGTTTCTACAAAGGGAGATTTTTCTTTACTTATATTAGACTTGTCCTATCAACTGAAGTGTCTATTGGCACAACAGGGCCGACCTCTCTAAGGCATAATATATTTATTATTATTATTATTATTAATATAATTAATATTATCCAGATTAATTATCTTTTACATTTATTATTAGACACAATAAGGTAGGGCTAACATGTACCCTTTACATGACACTTAGGGTTATAGGTAGGTATGAATCTTGAACAACATATAGAAAATGATCTTATACACCCACTAGTGCTCATCCACTAAGGGCACATCCATAGGGATGTCATAGCTTTGATTCATTGCATTACACAGAAGAACCAGGTCTTCACACGTTCACCTGTGCTCGTCCATAGGCACGTCCACTCTATAGATCTGCTTTCCCACTATCATCGACATGAGAATCATCTGGAGTCTTCTTGTCAACTCTTCTTCTTAGAGGAGGCCAATACATCATCTTCATTTCTGTTCTCATGACGATGCACCCATCACTTTGGGATTTCACACGTTCACCTTATGCTCAGCCATAGGCATGTCCTAACTCAACATATCACTTTTCCACTGGATAATCATCTAGAGTTCTTCTCACTCTTTGAATAGAGTAGGTCATCTCTATGTTCCTAGCTCTATCTCAGGTAGGAACCACGTACCCTTATTAGGGGCTTTCTCTCAATTTTGTAAGCTGAGATAAAGACTCACATAGCTGCTATGTTCCACATCTCACAGGTTTGTAAGCTGGAGGATGTCTCCCATAGTTGTATTCATCAATAGATGCAGGATATACAAATGGAGGTGTAGGAGTGGCCTGATGAATGGAAGGTGTCAGTGATTCCAAATATAGTGCCCATAATATAGACTCGAACGCAGGATAGAATAGTCCCCATGGAATAGACAGTCATAAATGGTGCCAAGAAGAAGAAGAAGACAACATAAGGTCCATTGGGGGAAAGCAGCCCAATTCAACAAAAAAGCAGGGCGCCGAATAAACCATAGGGTGGTTCTACACAGGATCCATCACGCATAGAGAAGACACTGATATATACAATAGAACAGGTGTACGCAAAAGAATAAAGGACAGAGACACAGGATATACCCGTGGAAGAAGAAGTTGGGTAGTGGACAGGCATGGATACACAGATGCTAGAAGCATATGAGCCATCAAATGCCCAAAATAAGAGAATAGGGGAGAAAGCAAGTGTCTCTAGGAAGAAGGCGAAGGCCCATAGAACACCACATCACACATCACTGACAATAGATGATGTTGAACTAGTAAACACAACAGTCAAAGATCGACTATGATAGGTGTGGGAGAATATTGAGAAGCACAAGGCTTCGATTATGGAGAAAGTACAGGAAGTGAAAACTATGTTGGAGCAATTCAGGATCAGGGCAGAGCAACCACAAAAAGATAAACCAATGAAAACTAGGGAAGGAATGCGTGCTAGAGAAACATTGCAAATCGCAACACAGTGGAGCGCCAATTTTATCATAACACTTGATATTTTGTTCATTGACGAGGAGGTGACACAGAATCCCTTGAAGGAAATTTAGACATTGGACTTGGCGTTAGCCAAGGTCCCGACGAAGGCGTTGTATAAATTACAAATTAGTGCCGCACAAGAAATTCAGTCTAGGGAAAGGTCTGATGCGACAAACTTAAAGATAGCACAGGAAGAGAACATCACACTGAAGGAAGCAATCAACCAATAAGGGAAGGAAAAGAAGATAGTGCATCAAAAGGTAGAGGAGATGGAGAAACACATAAGATAACTATTTCAAACCATCCCGAACAACGTAGAGTTAGAGGAAGTATCTTCTAAGGAGAATATGAGGAAAATAGCGCAGGGTTGGAGTAGTACAAGGACCAAATAAGGGAGTTGGAGGAGCACATAGTACCCATTACTACTCCAGAAGTAAGAGCGCAACGAGAGCAAGGTGCAATAGAATCTGTGGAGAATATAACACAGACTATACATAGGATGACATAGTTGTTGGAAAAAAGTGTCCAGTTGTGGACATAGCTCTTAGAAGATGGGAGCTTGCAAGAGCTGCAAGGAAGGGAAGATAAAGTGCATGCAATAATGGAAGATTTACAATAGTGACAGAAGACAATGTCACTGCCAGAAAAGATTAAGACAGTTGCATAAATGAAGAATATGTTGTCATAAGAAAAGGCAGTGCTAGCAGAGAAGATTGTGAGGCAAGCTCAGTTGGAGCCTATGCAGGAAAAGGATGAACAACTAGTCATGGAGATCGACGCAAAAAAATCAAGGGTGGAGCAAATAGGCTTGGAGGGAGGAGAAATATTGAAACCTCCATTCATCGCACAGATGGTAGAAACCATGACGGAGAAGAGCAACCAGGCTCAAAAGAAATGCCAACATATAGAAGATATGTATGAATAAATGGCATAGGCAGTGAAAGATGCAAGAGTCAGTGAGTGACTTGAGACGAGTCACGATGTCAGTGTTGGGGACTTATTGGTGTAGGCCAATTTTGGGGAAAATCAAGGAAGTTTTGAAGGAATCAAGATAGCACCGAAAAATAGAGGAAAATAAGCATCAGAAATAGATGAAAGTCAGCATCGAGGAAACGAAGTTACAAAGTGGACAAAATACTGTGGATACGTTAGGAAGTGGAAAAACCTAATCTTCTTAGGTTAGGGTTTTTGTAAGGGATTTGTCCCATTTTGTTGTATAAGTAGAATGTATTAGGACTATGAAAAGGTTTTCCTTTAGTGTGTTAGAGAGTATGTGTGATGGATATAGAACTATTGGAGAGGAATTCCTAAGTTTTAGCTATCACGATCTGTGGAGATCGAATGTAATGGTGGAATAATTGTACATTGCGCAACACCAAATTTTGCATGAATATGAACAAAGATCCAAATCGAAAAATATTTGTGGACGTAGCCCAGGAGGGGGTGAACCACGGTATATCTATTTTATGTGTGTAGTCTTTCTGATTATATTTTCTTTAATTAGTTTTATGATGAACATGTTAAATGATAAAGGAAATAATACTACGCATTGAGAATAAACTAATGAAATATGTAGAACGACACTAAGTAAATGAACGTCATAGTTAGTATTTAGATCATAATCTTTTGTTGCAGTAGATGAATACATGTTTCCATAATGGTTAATGAAGTCCTATTGGAATAGTGGTGTCAGTGGTATGAACTAATATCTAATGAGGATTTGAG
This sequence comes from Picea engelmannii, assembly GCA_009831015.1. NCBI lineage: Eukaryota > Viridiplantae > Streptophyta > Pinopsida > Pinales > Pinaceae > Picea > Picea engelmannii. Next base: position 36,721 of record ML816423.1, on the reverse strand, counting down.
GGCTAACAGTGAGTAGATCTAATGCCTCTGAGAGAGAAACACATCCCATCCCAGGGTTGCAGACATCCGAGTCCTGTGGCCACCCATAGGAGCCATCTCAGGTGAGACTACGCAATGCACTATGTGCGTTGTGTTTCCTTCTAGTATCTAGAAGGGCAGATGGTAGAAGGGGTTGTTGGTAATCCTATAGCTAGAACCTGGGTCAGCCCATAAGCAACCAACACTAAGCTTTTCAAATTCATTGACTACTCCAACTCTCATTACCTTTCTCTACAATGTGACCAAATCTTACCCAGGGCATTGTTGTTGGGTATCTCAAGATAACACAAAATTTTTGGTTTAGTTAGTTCAAGTTACTAGTCTTCTTTTTGTTAATTTTCAAATTATTATTTTACCCTGCTAAGACATGCAGAGAACACTTTTGCATTCAATTGTGAAAACCATCAAACATATGATATGTTTTCAATATGAACAACATTGGTAGGGTAGCTTTGAGTACGAGTCTTCAATAACAAAAAATCTCACCTATAACAACATGAGCTCTATTAATATTTGAGAGAGATATATTGGTTTGGTTTAGTTTAGGTCATAAATGACAACAAAGATCTGGGGATGATGGGTCAGCTAGTGGATGAAGATAACTCACTGGTCATGCAACGATCGAACCTGACTCTCTAACATCAACTGCAAACAAGAAAGTTATAATTCAATAGGGAAACATTAGAAGAATTTAATTCTTCACTCTGTAACATCAACCACAAGGAAGAAGGTTCCAATTCAATAGGCAGAATAACCTCTTGGTTGTATATGAGCTAAAAGGAAGTAAATCATGTACTTTCTTTGGTGGTTGTACGGTCTACCCAAATAGCATAAGTTAAAAGTGTGTGCCACTGGCGAGGTTTGTCTTCTATGATTTTATTTATAATCCTAACCAAATTTTTATTAGTAGACTTTGCTTGTCTGTTTCCCTGAGGGTAATAAGTAGATGAAGTGAAATTCTTGACACCTAGTTTAGTCATAAATTGGGTCAATTTTGCATAAATGAAGGCTGGACCATTGTCAGTAATGATTTCTAATGGAAGGAAAAACATGGAAAAGATATTAGACTCTAGAAAAGAAATTACTTGTTCATCTTGCACATGTCTAAGAAGGACAACCTCAGTCCACTTAGTAAAGTAATCAGTGGTTGTCAAAATAAAGATATGCCCTGTAGAGGATGAAGGATTGATTGGAACAATAAATTCTAGACCCCACTTAGAAAAAGGGGATTCCAGAAGGACAGGTTGTGAAGGCATGGAAAAAATACATTCTTTACTAGTGAATTTTTGGCATTTATCACAGGACCTTGCAAATTTATAGGAATCACGAAAGGTCAAAGGCTAGTAATAACCATTTCTTATTATCTTAGAAGCAATAGCTTTAGAAGAAAAATGTCTACCAATATGGATGATAGAGGTTGATGATCCATGTACTTCATGTAATATTTTTTGTGCTTCTTCATCATTTACACATCGTAGCAGCAAACCATCAACAGATCTTCTAAACAAGAAGTCTCCTAAAATGATATATTTAGAAGCTTCAAAGTGGAGTCTCCTTCTCAGATGAGGATCCAAGTCATATGGGCACCTTTGATACTACAAATAATACACCAGATTCTTATACCAAGGATGCTCAAATATAGAGAGATTTTGATTTTCAATATAAAATAGCACTGGAAGAGGTTTATCTTAATCGTCAAGTTCTTCACTTGGTTCAGGATGATGAGCTAAGTGAAGGGATAAGTCTCGTCCCTTGATTGTCTTTGAAGTCATAATTCTCAAATCATGCTCCTGAATTTTGGCAAGCCAATGTGCAAGTTTTCTTGAAAGATAAGTTTGTGAAAGTAGAAACTTGACAGCAAGAAAAGGGACTTTTACCTGTGTATGTTTTCCCAAAATAAAATGGAAAATTTTTTCTATAGCTTTGACATGAGAAAAAGCATGTTTCTCAATATAAGAATATTTGACCTCGTCGTCTGATAGACTTTGACTCATGTAAGCTACAGGTTTTTCATTATTTTGGTCATCACATTGTAAGAGGATAGCAAAAATTGCTTCCTCAGTGGCATTGGTATATACGATAAAATATTTCTCACAATTCAGTTTCACCAAAACCAGCGCATAATTGATCGCCTTCTTAATCCTAAGGAAAGAATTCTCAACATCATATTTCCAAGAAAAAGAACGATCTTACTTCAAAAGATTATGGATTGGTTTAACCATGACAACAAAATCAAGAACAAATCTACGAACAATACTAATAATTCCCATGAAAGCTTGAACTTCCTTCTTGGAGGTGGGGGC
>ML816422.1:65065-93615 GCA_009831015.1 Picea engelmannii | reverse complement strand
AATCTTTTAAATTTTCATCATTTTCAAACACTTGAAGATAATATTGATTATCTAGGACTGAAGGTCAAAATATTCTTTTTACTTTGAAGGATGTTTCACTCTGAATATCATCTGGGTTTGACAGAAAAGAAACCAATGATAAAGAATATGCCTTCTTATTTTTATCCCTTGGAATAAAAGAAATATTGAAAGAACTAAATGTAGATTTTAACCTTGTACAATATTTACTGCAAACAAATTTTCAGTAAAAGAACAGAAAAGATACAATGGAAAATACAAACATTACATAGAGATTTTTCCCCTCGAAACCAAAACTGAGAAAACCAACATATTTTATATTCATTCATAGTGATACATTGTTCACAATACAATATACATATAGGAGAAAGCGACATCCAAAAACCTAACCCAATGACTTGGATTAGTCAACAACCCTAATTCCTTAACGAGAAATAAAAAACCATTGAAAAAAAACCATATGCCAAACAATGCCCAACAATGGACAAGAAAATCGAGGCAACATGAAAAATGAGGCAAAAATGTGACATGTTTCTCAAGGCAAAAAAAATTTCTCGGGGGTGCTACCCCCGATCCCCTTCGCAAGGGGATTCCCCCCCGTGCACAGTCGACGCAACATAGAAACTACTACTCATGCAAATAATATAACACATACCCAACATTCTCCCACTTTTTGTTTTCTTTGCATACAGGGGGTTACAGGGTTACATAGTTAACAATCTAGGGTAGCAATGCTCATGGATCCTCTATACCAAGATAACTTCTCAGTTCTTATATATTTTGTTAATGAATCTACAACATTCTTCAAAGTGTCCACCTTCATCAGCAATACTTTTGTTTCTTCAACCATGTCTCTCACAAAATGATATTGAATATCAATATGCTTTGTCTTTGAATGATAAGTCGGGTTCTTCGCCACAAAAATTGCACTTTGACTTTCACAATCTATCTTTATATCTTGTTTTACCAAACCAATACCTAAACATAATCTTTGTAGCCATAATCCTTCCTTACTTGCATGAGTGACTTCCATGTATTCAACTTTTGTAGTTGAAAGTGCCACTACAGTCTGTCTTTTGCTCATCCAACTTATTTCTCCTCCAAACAGGTTAAACACGTATCCAATTGTAGATATCCTATGATCTAGATCTCTAACCTAGTCTACATCTACAAAGCCATGTATATCCAACACTCTGTCCAATCCTGATCTCCCTTGTTAACACAATCCATAGCTATTGTGCCATGCAAATACTTGAAAACCCGTTTTACTGTTTTCCAATGCTCCTTCCCTAGTTTTGACATATACCTGCTCAAAAATCCCACTGCATGTACAATGTCAAGTCTAGTACATACCATTGCATACATCAAACTTCCAACTGCACTCACATATGGAACATGAGACATGTCCTCTTACTCATCTTGTGTATTGGGACACTGATCTGTAGATAAATTTACACCAACAGGAATAGGAACCTTGACCGATTTAGATTCCTGCATATTAAACCTGTGCAATATTGTCGCGACATATTTTCTCTCATTTAACTACATTTTCCTCTTTTTCTGATGTCTTTTAATTTTCATGCCCAAAATGAAATTTGAAGCACCGCGATCCTTCATGTCAAATTTAGAGGACAACTGAGTTTTGACATCCTTTATAATATCCTTGTTGTTTCCTATCAACAACATGTCATCCACATACAAGACCAAATATATCAAATGATCACCAATTAATCTAAAATACATACACTCATCCTCTTTGCTCCTTGTGAATCAAAGTCCCAACATATAAGTATCAAAATTTTGATACCACATCCTTGGTAATTGTTTCAAACCATACAAGGACTTTTTTAGCTTGCATACCAGCTCCTTCTTTCCCTTCACAACAAATCCTTTTTGTTGCTTCATATAGATTTCTTCTTCCAGATCCCCATGTAGGAATGTTGTCTTCACATCCATCTATTCTAATTCAAAATGAAATGTAGAAACAATAGATAACATAAATTTTATAGAGTTTAACATGGAAAAATGAGAAAAAATGTCACCAAAATCAATTCCCTCAACCTGGGAATAACCCTTTGCTACTAACCAAGCTTTGTATTCTCCACTTTTCCTTCTGCATTCAGCTTCTTTTTAAATACCCATTTCTTTCCAATGGGGTTTATTCCGGATGACAACTCCCCTAGATCCCAAACCTCATTATTATCCAAGGCTGCCATTTCTTCATCCATGGCATTTATCTTGAGATTTCCATCCTATAAATCCACTACCTCCCTATTAGTTCTAGGATCATAATGAGTAATAGACAAAGAAAAATTTGAATGGAAATCAGATGGAGTTTACCTTTCTGGTATCCTTCTTTCTCGAACTGATCTCCTCAATACTGGAGTATGAGGACCTTCTTCTTTTGATTCTTGTTCTTTTGTAGAGTATGATTCATCATCCTTTAAATTAAACTCTATTTTCTCTGGTTCTTCCTTACTTGGTAGGACTTCCTGTTTAAAAAACATCCTTCATTTCTCTAAATACCACATCTCATATATACACTACCTTCTTATATTTTGGGTTCCAAATATTATAACTGTTGAGACCATCTTTATATCCAATAAAGATACACTTTTCATCCTTCTTATCTATCTTACTCTTGTTTTCCTTTGGAACATGAACATATGCATCACATCCAAATACCTTGAGATGTGTGAGAGAAGGTTTCTTACCATTCCATACCTCTTGTGGAGTATTTTCATCCAACATTGATGAGGGTGATCAATTGACCAGGTAACATGCAGTACCCACTGCCTCTGCCCATAATTATTTCCCAAACCCGACACCACTGAGCATGCACCTTACTTTTTCCATCAACGTCCTGTTCATCCTTTCTGCAAATCCATTATGTTGAGGTGTATATGGAGTAGTATTGTTCCTTGCTATACCACACTTCTTAAAGAATTATTCAAATCCATTCCCACAGATCTCTCCTTCATTATGTTTCCTCAACACCTTAATTATTTTCTCTGTTTGATTATGAAAAAGAGACTTAAACTCTTTAAACTTGTCAAATAACTCATATTTCTTCATGAGGAAATATATCCAAGTATTCCTCGAGAATTCATCTATAAATGAGACATAGTACATATATTTTCCTAATGATGGGACCAACGCAGGTCCAAAATCATCACTGTGAACTAACTGTAAAACTCCTTCTGCCCTCATTGCACCAGAGGGGAATCTTACCTGATTTTGCTTCCCATATGAACAATGTTCACAGAAATCAAAATCTAGAGAGAAGTTAGGCATACCTTTAACCATACCTTTACCATGTAGTAATCGAAGACCCTTCTCGCCAATATTCCCTAGTCTTTGATGCCAAAACATAACCTTTTCTCTAGATACTGTAAGAGTTATTTCTTCTTCAACTCCAATATTAGGAACAATGGAAATATTACATCCATCAGTAATAGTGCTTCCTTGCAGCTTATACAGGGTTCCAAACTGAACTCCCTTCAACAACACCATTGCTCCTTGAACCATCTTGCAGGTTTCCTTTTCAAATATTGTTTTTACCCCTGCATCATCCATTTTTCTTACAGAAATCAATTTTTTGGCCAAACCTGGTATGTAAAGAACACCAGATAGTGTTCTAATCCTTCCATATATGAGGCTCAACTTGAATTTTCCTTGACCTATGATTATGTTTGTTGATTCATCACCTAGTAAAACATTACCTCCATCACACCTTTCATATTCACAGAACCACTGCCTGTGGGGATTCATATGAAAGGATGCACCAGAGTTAACCAACCATGCCTCATGATCTGCACCTATAATTGAAGAAGGAAAGTACACATCCCCCCTTCTTCCTTGGAGGTATTTTCTTCTATAGAAGGAGATTCTTCAGATCCTTTCTTTTTCTCAACTTTGGATCTACACTGCTTCTTATAGTGCCCTTCTTTTCCACATCTCCAACATATCTTTACAAATTTTATGGGAGATTTAGATCTACCCTTAGACTTAGATCCATTTCTTTCCTGGGAATGTCCTCCTGCAAATAATGTGTATGTTCTATATCCTTCCATATTCTTCCATCTCATATCCTCCGAAAACAAGGATGAGACCACTTCATGAAACTTCAAGAAAGTTGTATTACTACCTATGGCCACAACCAGACTACCCTATGAGGTTGGTAAAGAACACAATAAATTGATACATTTATCTTCGTCTGAAATTTTAATATCAACGGATACTAACTGAATTACCACAATATTGAAGGTGTTCAAATGCTTTTCCACCAGGTCTCCATCTCTCATCCCCAAGTTATAAAAACTCTTTCTCAGGAATATCTTATTTACTAGGGACTTAGACCGATACAACTTCCCCAAGTTACCCCATAAATCCTTGGTTGTAGCTTCCTTTAACACATTCAGTAATACTGAATCTGAGACACACAATCAATTTGTGCTATTTTCCTTTCGATCCAACTTTTTCTAGTCATCTTCTAAAGTTCCTATAGGTGGAGTACCTAGATCTACCACGATCCATTGATATTTGTCCACCAACAAATCTCAGATATTGAGCTTCCACAACTCAAAATTTTTCCCATTAGACTTCTTTATCTCCATTTTTGAAATTCTTGCCATTTCGTTTCCCCTGAAAAATCAATATCACAGATCTCCCACTATAACAAGGCTTATCACAGTCCCGATCCAACCCTTGACCACAAAGGCGTCCCCCTTAATCCAACAAAGATCTGATACCAAATGTATAGTTTAACCTTGTACAATATTTATTGCAGATATATTTTCAGTAAAAGAACATAAAAGATACAATGGAAAATACAAACATTACAAAGAGATTTTTCCCCTGGAAACCCAAACTGGGAAAACCAACATATTCTATATTCATTCATAGTGATACATTGTTTACAATACGATATCCATATAGGAGCCAAAGACATATAAAACTCTAACCCAATGAATTGTATTACTTAACAAACCTAATTTCTTAACCAGAAATAGAAAACCATTGACAAAAAACCATGTGCTGAAAACTGCCTAACAATGGACAGGAAAATTGAGGCAACATGAAAAACAAGGAAAAAATGTGACACATTTCTCAAGGAAAATAAAATTTCTTAGGGGATATGCCCCCGAACCCTTTCCAGAGGGGATTTCGCCCCCCTGTACCTCCCCTCAAACCTCCCTATGTGCCTGGTGCAACGTAGACACTGCTACTCGTGCAAAGAATATAACACATACCCAACACTAAAAACTTCCATTAATTCATTTACTCTCTTTAAATTAATTAATTGAGCTTGTCCCCCTAGATGGGGTGCCACACGGAGAGGGAAGGACATGTAGATTAGAGCTAGGTGGTGCCATAAATGATGGCCACCAACTCCCATCTCCTTGCCATTTATGATGGGATTAAACCTAGGCAACCTTCACCAAATGACAAGGCCTCTCACTCGCACGAGGAGGACGACCGATCAGCGCATTAAGACCACAACCTTAATGGCCATAGATATCATACTCATCCTTATCAACAACCTTGGAGGCTTTATGATGTATTTGAAGGTTGCATAGCCAAAGGATGAACCTTCGAGGTGCAGGAATAGAGACACCCTTTCAGCCGGTATTCCAACAATAGCTTTGTTTTTAAGCATGCCAAGAGAAAGGGGGTGGCCTCGCAGAGGCGCTTCTTGGTATGCGGTCGACTCATGTAGGAAGAGGCAAAAGAATTTTGAAAGAGCATTGGCTCTAGCTAGTAGGAGGAGACCCAGGAAGTCCAGAAGAATTGGAACGCCTCCCATGGTGTATGTCGAGGAGATTACTCTAGAGGAATATATCCAGAATTGCTCAGAGAGCCTCCTCTTCACAGTTCCGAACAATTGGGCTCCCCCCGCTTGTTTCGGAAAGGATGCCATAACCCCTGCTCCAAGAGTAGCACACAGTCCCAGGGACACTCTAGCTGAGGAATTTACACCTTGCTTCATGGAGGAAGAGATACAAGAAGGCATAGAAGGAAACATCCATATCACAATCGGTGAACCTCATGAGGAAATGGCGCAACAGAATAGGCAGCGAGAGAACCAAGATGAGGCCAATGCATAGATGAAAGCTCCCCTCTCCTCCACTCTACAAGACTTGCAAGACCAAACACCATTACTTCATCTGGACCACCTGGAATTAATCTTTGATGTACGCAACATGGTGGATGACCCAATTTTCAGGGACATCCGCATCAACCAATGCCTGGATATGATTTATGCCACCTACTCCAGCACTAACCCAAGACACCAATGCCCCACTTCCGCACAGGTCTACACAATTCTAGTCAGACGCGGAAAGAATGAATATGATCATGAGGACACCGGTTAAAAGGTTTTCTTGCATGCTCATAGTTAGAAACTTTTTTCTTTTTTTGCAAACTAGAGCTGTAGCTCAGTTAATTTGTAGCAATGATAGTGGTAGCGTAGTGAAGAATAGACTAATACTAAAGTTGGCCATGCATCCTGGTTTCCTTCGCACAGGATGGAAGCCTAAAATTTTGAGTTTGGAAAGTGGCATGGAATGACCAGCTATCTCAGTTTCCTTTCCAAGCGGGACAATTGGCACTCCAACAAAATTCTGTAATTTTGCAATATTAATATAATAGGACCTGCCTTTTTTACTTAAAAATAAATAAATTAATTGATCTTGTCGTTTTTAATCTTATACTTTTGAATGACCTTATTTATCACTAGTCACAATTAAATGTTCAATATTCATCTCTAATTCCATGATCATTCCTTGAATTAAGGCATCATATTCCTCTTCGTTATTCGTACAAGGGAACTCAAGTCCGATGGCATTCGAGTATACAATCTTCTCAGGACTTTTAATCACAATCCCCACTCCACTCCCTAAACTTGAACATGCTCCATCAAATGAAATTCTCTAGTAACCAACAAAATAATTCTCTTCATTATTTATATTCTCTATTTGATCCATATCCAGTATAACATAGTTTTCAACACCAACATCTATATAATATTCCATTAATTCGTTATCCTTTTTCTTGAAAGAAAATGGTCTCCTGGGTTCACAGGGGACCTTGATCATTGCTCCCTCTTTGTCAGGTAACATCATACAACTTCCATTGTTCATTATATATCCATGAATCATGGAAGACTAGTCTTTTCCAAGGACAACCCTGTATGTTGGCAGTAGGTCCAACACTACGATATTAAAAATTGTAACGATACGAGGAACAATAGTAATGCAGGAACAAAAATATTTAATTTCTCCATAAATTGGCACCTTCCTAGAATTAATTACGTAGATGCTCTCACTCGTTTCATAGTACTTGATGCAAATAATACCAAGTGATTCAATAACTGCCAAGGGAATGATGTTGTTTTTCACACCTGAATCTACAATACAATTATGAGGCACAACAGGGTGGAACCTTGCCCCTTACTTTCACTGTTGATGTATTTTGAATCTTCTTTGGATTTGCAATTACTTCTTCAATTCTTCTGACTGGCTCATCCAACAATTTTAAAATGTTTTGCCTTTGTTGGGGAGTTTTTACTATTTCTATGAAAGGTTGAATATTTCTTAATTTTATTAGATCATCAACAACATTATACATCATTTGAATGGGATTGCGCATCATTTTGTTTCTTTATGTCTTATTTGTTCATTTTTTTTTTTATCATTCTCTTTTTCATTATCTTTTTTAGAATTTTCCTTATTCTTAGCCTTATTTACATGTGCTCATGTTTGGGAAATGTTTTCTATCAAGATATGATATTCTTCATCTTATTCACATATATACATGGATGTCTTGCATCCATCCATATGTACATATTCAAAGATTTCTTCTGGAAAAAAATCATTTTCTGGTTTGATCATTTTCTCATTGTACATCTCATCAAGTATTACTATGTTCTAGGTTGTCTATGTCAGAGCTCTTTATATTTGTTGATTATCTACATTTTCAAATCTCATTCTTTGTTATTGGGTAGGGTTCCTTCTTTGTTACGGGGTCAGTATCCTCAAATTAAGAACATAATTATGATTTCTTCTTAAACTTTTTATTTCATTTTTCATTTATCTAATAGTTATGTTCATCTGCACAATATCAATTCTTTGTTTCATCTCTTGGGATGGAATAGGATTCGTCTTCACATCCAATATAGTTACTTTAAAAAATCCTCCATCAACTGCCTGATTTTCAAAGGGTCATGTCTTTTCTTCTTCATTATTTTTGAATTTGGATACTCCTTGGTCATTAATGTTCAAATTATCCATCTTCCTTTGGAATCTTCCAAGAATGATGTCAATATCAACACTTGTTTCGATCATGATTTCCTCCATTTCCATAGATTTGGTCATTGCATCTTCCAGAGTATTGATTTGGGAGTTTCTAATAGAAAAATTCACATTTGGTGGCATGGAATTCTTATAAGAACCAAGTATCACTAGGTTATTAGGCATTTTATCTTCATGAATCTTGTTCAATATTTTATCAAATATGAAGTCAATGTCTCTTATTCTGTCATTTTTCTTTAGACAAATTTTGGTGAAATTAGTGAGAAGAGTATGATATGTGGCTGGGGGAGAAAACATATTCATAAACGTAGCTATGAGATCATGAAATGAGCCGATTGATCTGGTGGGAAATGTTGTGTACCATTCATAAGCTTTGCCCGACAAATTTTGAATAAATAATCTCACTATCACATCATCATATTCAACAAGATGGAAATAAAAAAAAACAGAAACAGATCAACATGTATTTTAGCATCGATTATTCCATCTCCAAAAAATTATTTCAATGTACATTTAGGAATAAAAAGGAGCTCATGTTCACCTCGTAGGTCAATAGGAGAATATCTTATACTTCTTAGATTTATGAATMTTCTCCTTTCCTCATGTCTTCTTTCCTACCACCTTTCTTCATTTATTTATTCTCGTGTTTCTTCATGTCGTTCTTCACATMTTTCTTCCCTTTTAGCCATGTGTGGAATCTTCTTCTTTTCTTGAAGAGTATGCTTTTAACATTCTAAGGCATGTAGCTGCTTTCTTTTTCTTCTAGTGATTGGTCCTTTTTATTCGTTMATCTTCAATTCCATCCTTTCTTTTGCACTCTTCRAAATYCTCTCTCGTATCTTCAATCTTGYCTTTCATTTCTCATTTTTMTTWGAAGGATTTCTCTTTCGTCTTCTTGACTTAGAGTTTCCCAAGACCATTCTAATTCTTCTCTAGTTCTAGTTGTTGTTATTGCAAGGTTATATTACTGATGCAAAATACTTCATTGGTTGTTCAATCTGATTTCTAAACAGGGATGGTTAGCTTGAGACAAAGTCATGTAATTTTTAGGATACAAAACCAAATCTAAATCTTCAAGTCTGTTCCCCAGTATGGTCGCCAAAAATGTTGATGCTTGAATTTGTCAGGATCGAAATGATAACCTCATGAGGATATGAATCCTCCTACATTTTTAAAGAGGTGGCACTCCATTTTGGATTATGATATTCTTTGTGATTCTAAAATGAAGAATAATATAGGACCTTAAGATAATCCAATCTTCAATGATCAAGAAAAAATAAAAATTCTCAAAATTAATGAGTATAATTTCAAATGAGAATTCCTGAGAAGTGGACTAGTAATATCATACATCCCACATTTCAAAAAATAAACAAAATTTCCTCACATTCATCATAGTGAAAATAAAATTTATGATCACATTCAAAATGAAATAAGATGGTCCATTCGTATGAGAGAACTTTCATAGAGTATTGTGTCTATATCTCAAGAAATGATAATGATAGATCAATTTCAAATACTTTATACTCAAGACTCAGAGTTATAAAATACAGTCAAAATTGATCTCGAATTAGTTCTCTAGGATTTCTAAAAAAAAATGTCTCTTACAACATAATGAAATTTAAGGCACTCATCCAAAGGACTAGGATTAGGGCTCCCATGGACCATAAATAAAAAATATACAAGAAAATAGAGAGAATAACTGTGTGAACGTCGAACAAAAAGATATGGTAAGAAGATAAAAGAATTTTATCAGGATTTGGTTAAACTTTTCTAGTTAAAGAACAAGCATAATTAAATGAAAACTGAGAAAGGAAGAAATATGTGATCAATATGGTCTTACTATGATGGTATCTCTCTCTTTCATTTGCTTGTTTTTGTTTCTTTTGTACCCTTACCTTTTACGATTTGATTACCAGTTGTAACTCCTCCTGGAAGTTTGGAGATCTTGGTGAGTGATTTTTTTAACCATTCTTGAATATACTCATGTAACACCCTTGTTTCCCCCAACTTGTAATTAATCATAAATTAGGATTACCATACTAAGGCATGTGGACAGTGTAAATGTGTTATTGTTTGAGTTGCCAATAACTGACTATGGGGGTGAAGCCTTGAAAGTACTGGCCATGATATCACTAGAGGAAACAATGTGAAAACTATAAGAGAGGGTTCATTATATCAAATAACCCCAAATTTCTATTGATGGGGATAATAAATATCCTTTGGATCCCAAGGTGAGAAACCAGTTAATGAAGAAAGGACTAGTGGTTGAATTATCAACCAATCCCATGATTGGGAGCATGGTCTAACTACAAAATGTCATCTTGAATTACCACTGGGTATGACAGACCAAGCTGACTCGAGTTCCCTTCTGATAGAAGGAACAGGATGGGTCGAGAACCATCCCGGGGAAAATATATGATAAAAAATTTGTAAGGAGAATGAACATATATCTCCAGAAGAAGAGGAACATAAGGCCGTGAGCTTGATGCCGAGTGACAATATGATAAACCTCGTCCAGGGCCATAATAGAGAAATAAATCTATGAAAGTTTGCAGAGAATAGAACCCAAGCAGAAGCTGAAATAGAGAAATAATCCTTGAGAAATACGAGTGTTCCCTGGTGATATCAAGACTTGTAATGGGGGTGGCCAGAGTGCTAAGAATGAATGCCTTTGAGCCTATGGTTGGGTGGAAGGATGAACACCCACAGTCAGTTAGTTGGCTACCACCTGTAATAGATAAGTAATCGCATATCATGTGTATTTAAGTGATATTGTGAATTAAAGTTGGATATCCTATGAATGTTTCAGGGATGGTTATGTTTTCTTAATGATTTATACTCTACCCATTTTGTGTCTTCTTTATTGTGCAATTAGGAAAGTAGGAAATTGTATGAATTGGACATGTTTTTATAATCGTAAATGCTTGCGTCCCGTCGTGGCTTAAGTCAGAGCCACAAACTGCGAGTTTGTCGACTGTGGGCATAGTTTCATGTATGAATGTCGACCCTCCTAGTTGTTCTGAGTCCCTTGGAGGACAGAGTTTGTTAATATCAGGAGAGGTAGTGGAGATATGCACAGGCTCTTTGCAAGGTAAGCATAGATCGAAAACCACTTAAGTTTTAGAATTGATGAAGGAGCGCAAGAATTGTGCAAAAGACCCTTCTAAGTGTTAAGTTAAGGAGAAAGACTGAAATGCTCTTAAATCCTTCATAACTGACAAATCTCAAGAGTCATAGTGAGATTCAATTATCAAAAGGGAATATCCTTTCATTTTGAAGATGAATGGATGAGACCTTTCGAGAGGATCCAAGGTTTTTCGTGACCGCTATATTGGAAGAAGGAGTGTAGACATTAATGCCTCGACTCCTTCAGTCTTCACAAGATCGAAGAATGTTGGTAATCATCATGAAGGGGATGGATCCTGCAAAACCCAAAGTCATGATGTGATCTAGACCGTAGATGCAAGGATCTATCAGGACCCACCTTGATTGTTAGTTCTCTGAGTGCGGAGTTCACGCAACAGGAGAATCGCGTGTTGGTGTGATTAAACTTTTGAAACCTGAAGTTGTGATGTTATTTGGACTATTGGATAGAGGAAGTTCATGGGTCGTCGATCCGATGTGAGAAAATTAATGCAAGGAGTACGTGGAAATTCAAAATTCCCTAAGGACCAAGCTCAAAAGAGACTAGCGCTTTCAAAAGTGTAGATGAGGTCCAAGAGGAAAACTTATTTCAAGTTCGTAAGCTTAGGAGAGAAGCTGAAATCAAGACCTAAACATAAGGGCTCATAGGAAGTAAATCGAAGGTCGATACCTTCAAAACATCTGAAATCTTCCAATTCAGGGAACAAAGCGAAAGCTCAGGAGGAGGAGCAACAATGACCATTGGATCGAGCATTGTGAAAGATCTAGACTGCTGGGATCCACATCCTAAAAATTAGAAGAGCGTGTAGGAGGAGATCATATCTGGGCCATTAGATATGAGCATGAGGACCAACAATCGTTCGATCCCAAGGAAAGTGCATGAGGCCTAATCCTTTGAACAGGATAGCAGATTGGTGAAGTCCTGAAGTTCCAAAGTCAATCAGAACATTTCTACGTCAGGATTGATACGTGGTGTAAGATACACAACTTTAGAGGTTTGTGGACAAGGAGGAGAACAAACAACCGAAGTAAATACTAGTCATTGATCGTCAGGGGGCTACATGTCAGGAGATTGTGTATTTCAGGTAAAACAACTTTGAAAAAATGGGTGCATAAGAGTTTCAAACTCCTGAAGTACCAAAGAGCCGAAGGTATAGGTAACATTAGATCTAGAGACACGTTATAATGTACCTTAAAATTTACATAATTTTTTTTTCATTGGGTACTTTGAGTTGATTCTGTGTCTTTAAAGTTGTAGTCATTCGTCAACCATAATGTACAATTGTCTTTTTTCCTTTTACTTCTCTATCCTATTTTAACATATTGTCGCCTCTTCCTATTTTGGTATTGAGTTATACATGAACATAGGTACATAGCTAGGGATATCTTGTTTCATTGCAACTTGGTATTATCCACCATTTTCATTTCCAAAACCCACTTTATGATATGGGGTATAACTACTTAGAGCCACTATCATATAAATGCAATGGTCGTAGATGTAAGGCCTTATAACATTCGTCCTGATATATATATTATTATAGGGTCTACAAAAAGAGGTTAACACTATTCAAAATACTTTTAAACATACACTTTTGGGTATAAAATCGGACACTAATCTATACAAATGAATTAAGCACATAGAGGCTAAACTTGGGGAGGTTATGGTTAATGTAAAGGTAGTTGGGTTTGACGTATAACCAATATAGCAAGGTGATAAAAAAACCCTAAGTAGGCCATCGAGGTTCCTCGCCATTAATTTTCTGAGCAAACGATACAGGTTGGAACCCTCTCGTCTTAAAGGCCTGTCTGCAACATTTAAGGCACTCTGAGATAAGTCTAATTGATTCAGAGTTCGACTGGTGTGCCCCAATGAAATTTCAGCACTTACCATTTATTCACGTGGCCATGTACTATTCCCACCCATCCTCCATTACTCCATATGAAAGGGTATTCCATAGCTTTCACTTTCATTCCGGTCTTGGATTGGTGAAGGAAAATGGAACGTTCTAGACCAAACTATATTTTAGTTTTCCATCTTAGCATCGTGGTCATGTTTCTGTGAAATCATACCTTGTTCCAAGTGAGAGAGATCTTGGAAGAAAACTTCTCGACGGGCAACCTTGTGTGAGGTAAGTCGACTTGGTTGTTCCTATCATTTTGCATTCGGGTATTTCTGTCTCATCGAGTAGTTTCTATATACTCCAGTTCTCGGTCAGTTCCTTGGTAGAATTCTTGTTTTATATCGAGGTTACTATATTAAAAGGGGGTCGGTGGTGCTCTAGCAAGGTGTAGGTTTTTCACCATTTACCCCTTTCTCTTTACTATCTTTTCTGTCGAGACCGAGCCATTTTCCTCTTGCGGAAGGACTTATCATGGTGTCTGTTGTAATTGTGCATCCGAGATATTATATTTGATTTATTTTCTTAACTGAACTTTCGTATTGGGTTTGGATTCCTTCATCGGTTAATTCCTAGTTGACAGAGTTTATGACCGGGTTTTCCTTGCATGGGTGTGTAATAGACCTTTCGGTATAGTGTTGATCTTGAAAAAATTTCTGTGTTTAAACATTTAGCTCACTGGTATTATTATACCGAATTAGAGGTGTCATTCTAATGGCCAGAGGCGGTTTAATCCTTTTTGTTTATATTTGAATTGTTACACTAGATTTATATTTACTATTACTTTATGCTCATTATACGCATGTTATCCCTGTAATGTTTTCTTTTGGGTTAAATACTGGTATTCGTCACTAATGATGGGCCCCTTTGATGTGTGAGGGTACCCATCAAGGAGACATGAAATCCTCTTCCCCTTTCGTTCTGGGAGGAACATGGTTTGGCGCAATGGAGAAGGGTATAAAATCCTCTATTACAGCTAAGTACATCATCGAATCCTTTCTCATTACGTTCTGTTCTTAAAATGATTATGTTATTGCTGTCAGATTTTTTTTTTTTTTAATGTTTCACATTACTTCGTGCAGGGTGTGATCACACCAAGGTAGGGGAATGCCCTCTTTTCTCTTTCAAGAGGTATTCGGGTTCCATCTACAATGCTCCTCCGTCTAAGTTATTACAAGTTACATGCATCGATGATCAAGGCTATGTCTTGTTCTTAATACTTTGAAGATATTTCATTTCCCAGTTCTGTATTAGTTGTTTTAAGGGTACGCCCTAATTTGTATTAATGACTGGTACTTAGAAAGTACACCAAGCTTGCGCCTGGTTGGATTTGTGATATCTAGATAGTCATTCCCTTAAATAATTATGAACATTATGTATTGAGTTTATTTGTTTTGGATAAAATTGAAGTAACAGGTTCGAAACTGACATTTTCTGTGTTTAACATCCTCCTCTATATTTCCGAAAAAACTGGTTTGTCAATACAGAGTTGAATTCTTTTCTTGAATTATTCTAGTTAATTTCCCAGAATTCATATTATTATTAATTACACCGTCATCCTGATATGATTTAACTATGCACGGTATTATACCTACAGCTAGCATAGTAATGGTACGTTTAAGGGGGTTCGTTTCCCACTGGTATTGTGCGATTGTATTCAAGACTTCCAAGTTTTTGTTTAAGTTTGTGCACTTATTTCTGATATAAAAGTAGTAATGGTAGGAGTTTAACCTGAGCCTCATTTTTCCCCATTCGTAATTTAACTCATGAACCAGTTGCGTAAATGTTTTTGTGGGAATCCCATGCCTGTGGGAGTCCATCCAGAGGTTGGGTTTTAATGTCTTGGCTGTAAATCATGAAAGAAAATTACACTTATCCAATTGAGGTTAGGATAGGTCGAGACTTTCAAAATTCGTAATTGTTTTTCTCTCATATGATTATTTTACTTGTTTATGCCATATATCCTGTCTTGTCTTGAATTAACATATTGAACTGTAGCTATGCTATGCAATTAATACTTAACTTTTGTTCCTACTTCAGCCATTAATCAATCATTTTATCGATCTTCTCACCAGAGTTAAGATAGTTTTGTTCCTATGATAGAACTACTAAAACCATACTAAAGTACCTATACTCCAATTTTTCTGTAATGGGGTCTGTGGAGTTTTCTGGATTACTTTCCTACAAATATGTTTATATATATATAGTACCCGACTCTGTTATAGTCGGTTCACTTCAATGTCATTGTATCGTTTATATAGAATACCCATTATAAAATGTATCTCTATTCATAATATACCTGTACAGGTCTATATGCATATTGAATATAATCTCAGTGTTGCAGGGTGTATTTGCTTAGAGTTTGAACTTGTATACTCACTAGTGGAGGTTCACTATATACTATAGTCATCTACAAGAAATATAATTCGCCATAGATATTGGTACGCTTGGCCTCAAATACACTATGCAAACAATTCAATTTTTCTTTTGTTCAATAGAATTAATTGAGAAGATAGATGTAGACTGTAGTCATCGAACAACCTTTGTCTAGGTTAATGAATGCATGCTAACTTTAAGGATTTCACTATATCCATAACCAATTCACCCCACAAAGAYAGAGATATTGAAATTCAGATACAATAAATAACATACAACAATTATACRATCATTAAAACATATAAAACATATACTAGGAACCATTTCAGTACAGATTTAACATGTATAGTACCACAGATATAAAATCATTTGGACAGATAAGGGTTAGAGTAGCATATCTGAACTAAATTCATGGTAAGACAAAGGGAGCAGCCACATTCCTCCCAACCATAGAACCGAGCAACCAAGATCACTTGCACGGTTCACCCCCTAGCCTGACCATGAGTCCATGAGGGAAAACTTGGAAATCCCTCCTCAGCAATGTCCTTCAACCAGTAGTCCCCTCTTGCCTCACACCCATTCAGTGTTCATAAAAACAAGGAAAAAAAATCAATAGTTTCCTTTTCCAGCATACTTGGTAGTGTCCTGCCTCCTCACATGTGCTTATTTATCAATTTGCCTAGGTCTTTTTCCCTCCTTTGGGAATTTTTGCAACTTTCTAAATCCCTTATTTTCAGGGGATGCCAATGGCCAATTCACTGATTTTCCACTTGTAAAAATCAGCCTAGAGGTATTTCCAACATGTTCCCCTCTCATGGAGTCATGGTCAGCTAAATTTAACATGGTTGTCCCCTTTGTCCCCTGCAATCAATATAAAATATTTTGTTTTTCATACAAGTGTCATATTTAAATAGTTAGTTGGGACAAATCAGATCTCTTCTCAACAGTCATAATCATTTATTACAATTATAAAATTCAAAATTCGGAATTGCCATAAATGGAAAAAAAAATCCAATTTCGAATTTACTAAAAATGGAATAAATTTCTAGCAAAGTTAAATTCTAAAAATATTTTTATTTTTGGGGATGTCACATCCTTTCCCCCTTTAGTAAAACACTATCCTCAGTGTTCGTTCCTTTCTTGAAACAGTATTGGATGAGATTTCCGCAAATCTCCTTCCATCTCCCAAGTGGCCTCCTCAGGACTAAAGTGCTTCCATTGCACCTTTACCTGAGCAACGACTCTATTCCAAAGTGTTGTTTCTCTCCAGTCTAGAATGCGAAGGGGTTCCACTTGGAACTTGCCTTCGGGTTCCACCTGCACCAAGTTCCAATCAATCATATGAGTAGGGTCATGAATATACTTTTTCAGCAAGGAAACATGAAATGCATTATGAATTCTTAGATTAGTTGGAAGTGCAAGTTGGTATGCTACAGGTCCAATTCGAGCTAGTATCTCGAAGGGCCCACAAAACCTGGGTGCCAACTTGGCATAGTTCCCTAACTTCAATGAGCTTTTTCGGGCCTTGAATTTCAAATAAACACGGTCTCCTGCTTGAAATTCCAAGTGCCTTCTTTTCTGATCTGCATAACTCTTCTGTCTATCCTATGCTTCTTTCAAGTTTTGTTGTACCTTTCTTACCATGTTCTCCATTTCTTGGAGCATTTCTAGTCCAACCATGAGTCTGTCAGCCGGGTTATACTAGCTAATTGGAGTCGTACACTTTCATCCATACAGTATTTCGAAAGGGATCAACTTAGCCAAAGTTTGGTACCCATTGTTATATGCAAATTCTACCAAGTGCAGATAGTCTTCCCACTTGTTTGGTTTTGTTCTTACGTACATGCAGATCATATCCTCTATGATCTGGTTTGTCCTTTCAGTCTGTCCATCTGTTTGTTGATGATAACTGGTACTAAAATTCAAGTTAGTATTTAGCCCTGCAAACAATTCCTTCCAAAAAGTGGATGTGAATTTTACGTCTCTATCTGAAATCACCATTTTAGGAATACCATGTAGTCTAAAAATTTCTTTCATGAATATTTCAACAATGTTTATAGCTTTAAAAGTAGACTTTACAGGAATAAACTGTGCAAACTTACTGAGTTTATCGATTACAACCATAATAGAATCGTTCTGTTTCTGGGTTTTAGGCAAACTTGTTATAAAATCCAGCGATATGGTCTCCCACTTCCATTCTGGTACTGGTAATGGCTGTAATAGGCTGGCTGGATGCTGGTGTTTGGCCTTAACCTACTGACAATATTGGCACCTAGCCAAGTAAGTGTTGTTATCATTTTCTGGTAACCTGGGTGGCCAGAATACGGTTTCTTATGCACTTCGTCCAAGACTGTTAGTTTTATCTCTGCAAAATTTGGTAAGTAAATCCTGTTTTTAAAGCATAGTAGTCCCTTCTTGTCGATACTTAGATCCATTTTATCTAAGTTTGCAACATTGTTCTGTAATTCTGCCATTACTTTAGTGTAATTTCTGTCGTTAATACCTGTTGTCCTTATCCTTTGTTCCAGATCACTTTCGGCCCTACTAATGCTTATCTCGTATATCCCATGGACTCTTCTTCTTAAAGTGTCTGCTACTTTATTTTCCTTACCCTTGATATGTCTGACCTCGAAGTCGAATTCACTTAAGAAGGATAACCACCTTGCTTGTCTTGCATTAAGATTTGGCTGGTTAAACAAATATTTCACCCCGCTATTATCTGTTAATAGTAGGAATTTTCTTCCCATTATGTAGTGTCACCACATTTTTAAGGTGTGTATTACTGCTGCTAATTCTAAGTCATGAGTGACATAATTTCGCTCATGTTCCTTTAATTTCCAGGACTCATAAAAAATGACATGTCCTTCTTGAGTTAGGATACCACCTAGTCCTTCTTTACTTGCATCCACACATACTGTGAAGTCTTTTTCAGGGTCTGCTACCTTCAATATTGGTGCAGTTGTCAATAATCCCTTCAGTTTGTTAAAACTATCTTGGCACTTCTCTGACCAATTAAACTTGGTTCCTTTATTTTGTAATAATGTGATAGGGTAGGCTATCTTGGAAAACCCTTCTATAAACCCACAGAAATATCTGGTGATTCCCATGAATGATCGTATATATGCTACATCCTTAGGAACTAGCCATTCCATAATGGATTTTGTCTTTTTAGGGTCTACGACAATGCCTTCTGCTGAAATCACATGTCCTAGATATTGTATTTCTTTTTGATAGAAGTCACACTTGTTAAATTTGGCATACAATTTGTGTTTCCTCAATGTTTGCAGAACTATCCTTAAGTGTTCATCATGTTCCTCTTCTGTTTTTGAATAGACCAGAATATCGTCGATAAATACTACCATGAACTTGTCTAAGTACTGACTGAAAATACTATTCATCAGACACATAAACGTGGCTGGTGTGTTAGTGAGTCCAAAAGGTGTGTATACGAATTTGTAGTGTCCATACCTTGTCTGAAAAGCTGTTTTTCTTATGTCCTTGTATTTTATCCTAACTTGATGATAATCAGATCATAAATCCAACTTTGAAAAGATCTTGGCCCCACCTACTTGATCGAACAAATCATTTATTCTTGGTAAGGGGTATTTATTCTTAATAGTCATTTTGTTCAGTTGTCTATAATCGATACATAATCTTAGAGTACCGTCTTTCTTTTTCACAGAGAGGACTGGTGCCCCCCATGGTGAGACACTAGGTCTGATATACTCTTTGTCCAATAATTCCTGTAACTGTATTTTTAATTCTGTCAGTTCTGGTAGACTCATTCGGTAAGGGTCCTTTGAGATAGGGGTTGAACCTGGTAGTAGGTCTATGGAGAAGTCTATCTCCCTTCTAGGAGGTAATTATGGTATCTCATCCACACACATGTCTCTGAAGTCACGTAGGACAACAAAGTATTCTAGTTTTGGATTATCATCTATTCCTAGAAGATTCGTTACTTGGATGGAATAAACTTGACATCCCTTTCTCATACATTTCTTGAGTTGCATTGTTGAAACTTGTCTGAAAAATACCGGTTTTGATATACCTTGGGTTGTTCTAACAGTGCCAAAATCATCCTTATAGCTAAGTATCTTTGTATAGAAATCTAGTACTGCTTTGTGTTGTTCCAACCAATCCATCTCGATAATCATATCATAATATCCTAGTGGTAGGATGTTCAAATGGGTCTTTATATTTTGAACTCACAATCCAGAACAAACTCAACTACTTTTCTTTTAGTACCAGTCACTAATTGTACAAGCCATGATTTTGCGTGCTTCAGTTTCTTAAGTTTGTTTGACTCTGCCACATTAGGTGTAATATAACTTAACGTAGCTCCAGGGTCAATTAAAACAGAAATTTGAGTATCATTGATTTTACCTTCGATTTCTACCGCCGAGGACTGGTGGTCAACTTGTCGAACATCTATGGTTGCATTTATCTGATGTAGGCTTCTGCCCATGTCTCTCACCATCGAGGCTTCCTGCAGATTATGAACAACAGTTATGTTTGTTGAACTCATACGTGGACAGTTCCTCCTTAGATGAGGCTCCCCACATTCCCAACACTTTAGAGAGGACACGCATTAATAGATCATGAGCTCTGGGTGAATGACACTGGGGTTTCAGTTGAGAATTGATATTCCCAAACCCCGAAGACCCAAAGTGAATTTGGACCACCAGATCCATAGGGACGCCTGGAGACAGAACGTGGACTCCGAAGAAATATGTTCGATATTTTTCAGTTGATATTTGAGACTCCCAAAATCTGAACAACCAGTGATCCGAAGTAAATATCAATCGTTCAATCATTCAAAGTAAATCTCAGTCATCATAACATTCGAAGTAAATATCAAGCGTTGGATCGTCCAAGGTGAATCTAGACCATCTGATCCAGAAGATACATGGCATATATTGGTGGATTCCGGACAAATTCCTGAAGTAATTCATATCCATTAGATCAAGAGGATAGGTGGCATAAATCTGTAGATTTTCAGTAAAGACCAGAAGCAATCCTCAACCGTCTGAATCAAGTGGACACGCAGAAGGAATACTCTTAATTCGAGGGGAAGTGAAGTTTTAGATTTGAGATATCAAAAGTCTAGAGACCTGAAGGAAATCTCGACCATTGATCAAGAAAAGGGTTGTAGGACCATTGATCTATTTGAAAGGTCAAACCCCCGAAGTAGAGGCAGAGCTGCTAATTGAGAAGGATAGGTGTCCGCGAATCATCAACTCCATAAGATTGACATACATAAGAGTGGAAAGTTTGAGACTTGAGAGTTCTGAAGTCCATAATTCCAAAACAAATCATAATCGTTAATTTGAAAGAGGTCAGATCTAATCCACATATTTAAAAGGGATAGATATGACCTGTCAGATCAAAGGCACCATCAAGATCATGAGATCGATGGTCCCATAGCATTGCGAGGATCAGAGATGTGAAAACTTTAAATATTTGAGGGTGGGCTGCAATCCAAACCATGGTTTTGAAGAAATGACACATGGAGGCTCGAGGAGAATTGCGGGGCAAAAGGTAGTTTGGTTTCAAACCACCTTTGGCCATGCCTGCAATTGTTTTTTGCGTGAGGTTATCTCCCAAGGTCACCTCAAGGAGGGGATTATCATAAAAGAGGCTAGCACCCAAACTTAGAGATTCCCCAAGTGCGAAGGGAAGTTCGCGAGAACCATCAGACCTGCACCCGAAAGTCAAAAGGGTCTGCATTTAATTACAGAGAAATACCATCAAGGTCTCAGAGAGTCGTTTGGCTTCAAAATCAAAGATCCTTGACGAGGAGGTTGGACTAGTTCCCCGAATTTCCAAATTAGAAACCATGAATAGAGAATATATCCTTTAAGAAAAGAAAAAAATGCTATGCCCCATCTTGGGTGTGTTACAAATTTGTATCAGGGCATGGTTACAACACTTGGCCTTCTTGGGCTCATGTACGAGTCGTGTAAAGAGGTATTGTTATCTGCATTTATGATCAAGATTTTATGAGAAAAATGAAATGAATATGGATTATTAATAGGTTCTTAACATAGAATAACAGAGATAAAGTAAAACTAGTTTTTTATTCAATAATGAAATAAGCTAAAACTGTAAAATGCAGCAGAAATAGGCTTGTTGGAATGGTGGCGGCTTATCTCTAAGAAGAGATGTGATGGCTACACTCATTCACAAGAAGAAGATTACAATGAGGCTTTGAAGTCCTTTTTACAATAAACAAGAATTCCAAAAACCCTAGATATCCAAAAACCTAACCCTAGGAGATGAAGCACCAAAAGTCATGTGGGCCCCATTTGGGTAAGTTAGTACATCAACTTCTTGGGGTCGTAACGTTTTCATACAATCTCCATTTTAGGCGTGTGATAGCCCTTTGGAAATGTATCATCGAGGAGATTCATTTTGGGGGTTAAATAATTCCTTTGGCTATCATTGAGGAGCTCGATCCCGAAAAACCTTCATTTAGGCCCTCAAAATGGCCCCAAAAGTTAAAACTGCTAAAAATAGTAAATTGCCAAAATTGTCAGAAAATTGTTTTGATCCAGTTGGAAAAGGTGGATGGCCACCAATATCCATATGGATCAATCCTCCCTCCTTAGGAAGAAATGGTCTCCATTGCGTTGAGGTCCCCCATCAGATGAGGAAAGTTCTACTGAATTTGGCCCCGGGTGAGCAACTTGCCTTCGTGCAGGAGATGCCCTACTTTGACGACTCGATAAATATGGATCCTTTGTTTTCGAGTGCACTTGATATATGTGTCCATAATATGATCATTGGATTCCTTTTGTATGCATTCGGGGTTTATCTCTATTGGTGTGAGTCGTTCTTCTACTTCTGAGGTGTCCAATAATGGTGGAAAATAAGGGCAAAGGAGATCCACATTGAACACTAGGTGTAGGCCAAGGAAAGGAGGAATGTTGATTTCAAAAGAATTATCCCCCATGGCCTTGGTGATAGTGTACGACCCATAACGGAGTGGGGGAATCTTCCAATGGGGTCTTGTAAGGCATTCTTTCTGCAAGTGCAACCAAACTTTGTTGCCCACCTGAAACTTATGTGGCACTCGTTGTTGATCATGGCGTTGTTTGTACTTGTCATTGGACTTTTGTAGGATATCTTGAATTTGTTGGCGGATGTGCTGGATCCTCTCAATGAACCGGGTGGGGTTTTCAACTTCAGTTGGAGCAGGATATGAGTCGGTTGAGGTGACCGCAAGGGGAAGTGCAACATCTATGGGACCCGATGGTTGGAATCCCAACCCCACCTGAAAAGGGCTATGGCCGGTTGAGCTATGTAGGGATCGATTGTATCTATGATTGACATAGGGAAGGCTCTAATCCCATGTACGAGGGTGCTTTGAATTATACATGTGAAGGATATGCACAATCATTCAATTTACAACCTTGGTTTGGCCATTTGTCTGGGGGTGGAAGGATGTGGATTTGGTGAGCTTGGTGTCTAGTAGTGACCAGAGGTTCAACCATAATGTGATGATAAATCTACTGTCTTGATATGAGACAATGGTTTGTGGGATTCCAAAATGTACTTAGACTCATTCAAAGAAGAGATTTGTAGTGGATTCTGCTGTGATTCTCTTCTTGCAGGCAACCAAAATCGCCATATTAGAACAATGATCAAGAACCACAAAAACACTGTTATTTCCCCACTTGGTGGATGGGAGGCGTGACATGTAGTCCCATTGAGATGGATTCCCATGGCCTGTCAATAGTAGGAAGAGGGGTTTATAGGCCATGCTTCTTAGTGGTCAGTTTGGCAATAGTGCAGGTAATGCAGGACTTGATATACTTGTTAACCTCTTGTTGAAGTTTCAGCCAGTAGAGATGTTTTTGTATCATCGGCACTGTCTTTTCGATGCTGAAGTGTCCTGCCACCCGATTGTAGTGGGATTCCCAGATTATCTTTTTTCTCTCACTTGATGGAACACAAATATGGCCTAGATGAAACAACAACCCATCTTGAAGATGGAAATTATCGACAACTGCATTTGCACCCAACATTTCATAGGTGGTGGAGAAGTCAGGGTCTATGTCATAGAGTTGGGGCCATCTAGATGTCTCATGGCTGTAAGAGTCTAGCACCGTGGTGAGTGCAGTGACTGGTAGTCTGCTAAGGAAATTAGCAACACGATTGGTGCTTCCTATTTTATACTTGATGTTGAGGTGGAATTACTGCAAGTATGTGGACCACTTTTGATGGTGGTCATTCTGCAATTTTCCCTGTGTCTGCATGAATTGTAGTGGCTTATGATCAGTGTGGATTATTGTCTCCTTCCCAAGAATGTAATATCTCCACTGGCGGCAATCTTGCACAATGGAGTGCATTTCTTTTTCATAAGTAGGGTACTTACGAACAATATATGAAAGTGTCTCACTATTATAGGACACAGGGTGGTCGTGCTGAGTGAGAATGGTTCCCACAACATAGTCATAAGCATCTGTCTCGATATCAAAGGGATGTTGCAGGTATGGTAGTGAAATTACTGGGGCTCAGCACAAGCGCTGCTTCAAATAATTGAACACTTGTTGTTGGGACCGACTCCATGCAAATTTTTCCTTACCACTACCCTTGTTTATTTGGCTGAGGGCCCATGCAATATGGGAGAATCCCAACACGAACTTGCGGTATAAATTGGAAAGGCCCAAGAAGCTCTAAAGCTCAGTGAGTGTTGTCGAGTCTGGCCAGTCACATATGACTTGGATCTTGGCTGGATCGACATGTACACCATGTTGATCAATGATGTAGCCTAGGTAATGGACCTGATCCATGCTGAAGAAAATTTTTTCCAAGTTGGATTATAGCTTGTGCTGTCACAAGGTGTGCAGAACCTGTTGAATATGCTGAAAGTGTTCGGCCCAAGTCTTGTTGTAAATTAGAATGTCATCCAGATACACCACTACAAAAGTATTGGTGAATGGTCACAGGATATCATACATCATCCTCATGAAAATGGCTAGGGCATTTATCAAACCAAAGGGAATGACCAACCATTCAAAGACCTTCCTTTGAGTTGAAGGTGATCTTCCATACATCTGTCTGTTCTATCAGGACTTGGTGCTAGCTAGACTTTAGATCCATCTTACTGAAGTATTTGGCCCCTGTGAGTTGATCAAGGAGGTCGTCGACTCAGGGAATCGGGTACCGGTTTTTGACTTTGATTTTATTCAGAGATCGATAATTAATACAGAGTCACTAGGTTCCATCTTTCTTCTGTACCAGCATGATTTGGCTCCCACAAGATCAT
Organism: Picea engelmannii; assembly: GCA_009831015.1. Lineage (NCBI taxonomy): Eukaryota > Viridiplantae > Streptophyta > Pinopsida > Pinales > Pinaceae > Picea > Picea engelmannii. Next base: position 68,596 of record ML816422.1, on the reverse strand, counting down.
GAGCTGGGGTGGATGTGTCCCTTATGGAGAAGTTATTGGACTTGTTGCTTGATATCCTCATTCTCTAACAAAGAGGGATGATAGATTGGCCCATTGGGCAGTGGTACACTGGGGGTCATATCGATGGAGTGCTTGACCTGGCAGTGTAGAGGTACCCATGTAGGTGAGGAGAAGATATCTGAGTATTCCTCCACGACTTTATCTACTTGCTTCTGCTGTGTGGAGAGGTCAACCACAGAGACCCTAGATGTGGCTGTGATCTTTTTCTTATTCTGAGAGCGAATCATGAGGAAGACAAACTTCTCCATCTGAGATATGACCTTCCTGCATTTCTTAGCAGATATCAAGGAAAAAACACTAGTTGGGACTGCCTCGGGTATCCTGTACAATTTCCTCTTCAAAGTAATAATAACACTACGAGGCCTAGACTCATATACAACATGACATTTCCATAAATAAGGTTGGCCCAAAAGAACATCACAAACATCGAGAGGAGAAACATCACAAAATACCTCATCTTTGAAGGGTTTGATTCCGTATGACAATCGACACTGTTGGCTGACGCGAAGATCGCTTTCTTGGCAGAGCCATCCAATGGTGTAGGGTTGTGGGTGCGAAGTTGTTGATAGGGCCAGCCACTTGATGACATCTATTGAGATGAGGTTTTTTTGGCTATGACTATCAATGATGAATTGTTTCGGGGTGCCTTTTACCCACATCTATGAATGGAAGAGGCACTCTCCTTCTTCTGGCTCATCCAGTTCACCAGGTTGGAGCTTGGTGTTAGCAATAGTGGAACTGGGTTCCGCATCAATGATTCATCTTCCCCTTTCTAGTTTTGGATCAGATTCATAATCCACATATGGTTTAGAGGCTTTCACTTCTACCACCAATGACTGTTTTGAGCGACATTCAATAGTGTTATGCCAAGGGATCTTATGGAAGTCCCACCACTTCTCGGTATCTTTCTTTGTCTTTCCGGTGTCTTTATTTGCTTGCGACTTGGACTGGTAGTCCTGATACTATTCATATTTGTTATATCATTTGTTTTGTGGGTTGGGGCTGCCCTTTCCTACCTTTTGTTGTGAGGGGTTCCCGGGCCCAAATTGTCACGTCTTTTGTTTGAGATTCTACTCAATTTTGACAACATATCGATAGGCCGTGCCCAAGTATGAGATGTCCAAAAACTCCATTTCAGTTTGGATGTATCTATGCATAGCGTCGTGATACTTGAGCACTTGATTTTTCTCCAAATCTTTGATACCCATCTTGGTGCATAAGGTATGGAAGATATTTGTGAAATCTAGCACTGCTTGGTCTCTTTCTTGCCACACTGTGGTCCATTTGGTATATAAGTCGTCATAACTTCAAAAAGGGTAGTATTGTTCCTTAATATAATCCCTAAAGGATTCCTAGGTGGCCATGATTGAAAACAATGAGGTTTCCTCTGTTTCCTTTTACTCACAAAAAGTTTCCCACCAATCTTTGACATTGGGAACGGCTTTGAGGAGTGCAAAATTAGTCTTTTCTCTATTCGAAAAGTTATGGATAGAAAAATATGCTTCTAGTATATTCAACCACTTTTCTATAGCATCTGCATCTATATGAACTTCAAATATAGGAATATCAAAGTTTATTTTTATCTTGAAGGGGGCGACACCTACGTTCGAAGAGGATGCGTTGCCTGTTGGTAGTTGTCGAAGGATTTGTGCAAAACTATCCATCATTTCGTTCCTTTGTTGCATGAGGGATTCCTCAATCAATAGTTTGAAAGGATACCCTATCCCATCATATTTATTTCCTCCTGCCATGAGATACAAGCTCGAGACCCAACTCTTTGTACTCCGACCTCGTTGGGGACATGCATTAAGATGACAAGGAGAAGACCGCTTTGATACCACTGATCCATATTTTATGAGAAGAACGAAATGAATACATATTATTAATAGGTTCTTAACATAAAATAACAGAGATACAGTAAAACTGGTTTTCTATTCAATAACAAAATAAGCTAAAACTGTAAAATGCAGCGAAAACAACCTTGCTGGAATGGTGGAAGCTTATCTCTGAGAAGAGATGGGATGGTTGCACGCATTTACTAGAAGAAGATTACAATGAGGCTCTGAAGGAATTTTTACAATAAACAAGAATGAAAAAAACCCTAGACATCCAAAAACCTAACTCTAGGAGATGAATTGCCAAAAGTCATGTGGGCCCTGATTGGGTAAGTTAGTACATCAGCTTCCCGGGGTCATAACTTTTGCATACGGTCTCCATTTTAGGCGTTTGATAGCTCGTTGGAAAGGTATCATAGAGGAGATTTATTTTGTGTTATAAATCATTTCTTTAGATATTATTAAGGATATCAATCCTGAAAATACTTCATTTAGGCCCTCAAAATGGTCCCGGATGTTAAAATTGCTAAAAATTGTAAATTGCCAAAATTGTCAGAAAACTGTTTTGAGCTAGTTGGAAAAGGTGGGTGGCCATCGATATCCATTTGGATCAATTTACTCCTTCAGGAGAAGGACTGAATATTGAACCTGTGATTTTTGGAATTCTTGTTGAATTTCAACAGAAGAATTTGTTTATCCCTTTGTCAAAGTGATAACTACTCTCACCGGAGTAGGCATATGCTAATTAACATTTATAATAAGACTTGAATATGGATAGATAAAGGTGGAAGGGTTCTACCACGAACAACTGAATCCCAAAGGATGAATGAACTGGTGTTCGTATCACTGCTTCTAAGCATGGGCAGTTGGAACTTCAGGCAGTGATGATGGTAGATTATATAATGGTTAATACCTTTATGGCTTAAAGGAATCTGATAGGATCAAGTAGGATCCCTCAGAGTTATAGTTACTTATTTATATTAAATTAGAGTATATAAATCTCGAGGACCAGAGAAAAGTGAGATGGGTAAAACCCTATGGACGGTGAGGCAAGAAGGTTTTCTTGCCAGGCGTTTTTGCATAAAGAGGAAAGAAACCCTGGTTGGTTATGGCCTTGAGAGAAGGAAACATCAATATGAGATATGACTCTGAGATTAGTCCTATAAGTGACTGAAATATCAAACTAAAGGACACTAATGATTAAATTAAACTATCAAGTGAATGCATGAGGTACAAAGGTGCAAGAGATGCATCTACTTATACAAAAATGTGTATACATGATCATAAGGATGATTGGAAGATCCTTGGGAAAAGGATATATAAGTCAGATATGTTTGTGTGTGTGAATGACATGGAAAAAGTGAAATCAATAAGCTAGCATGATGAATACTTATCTGTGTTTAATCATGCTTGAGCGAATGGGTTAATGCATTGTGGAGCTTCCTAATATGAAGCCTGATATTAATACCGCTTAGGTATGAATGATATTAAATGTGCAAGTGATGCACATGTATGATGTAAGTTAATAAAACTAGAATATGTATGGATACATAATTTGGGTACATGACCAAGATGCATGTTTATATTCATTATGGGATATTTGGTAAACTATTGAAGCTAACTCATGGTTGAGGCC
>ML816422.1:48128-63842 GCA_009831015.1 Picea engelmannii | reverse complement strand
GGGGGGGGTGAATCAGTTGTTATTGTGCTTAAACAATTTTAATTCTATTAAAACATTATTAATCTTTCTTCAAGTGATCATCAATATTATACAAGATATGGACAACATAAATAATGAGCATCAGTCACACATAAGATATACACAAAGACAGATTTTCATGAGGAAACCCATAAAGGGAGAAAACATTTTCTTCTTCGAAATGATAGGTAGTCTTTTAAGTTCTGTACATCATCTATAATTGATCACCAACTCAATGTGAGGCTACTACCTCTATTTTACAAGCTCCAACTTGTTTGAGAGAACCAACTCTCTGGTTTCTCTAGCACCCACTAGAAGGAAGCACCAACTCCCTGAGTGTTCCAACACTGACTGGATGGAAGCACCTACTTCCACTTATACAAGAACCAACTTGTTTGAGAGCACCAACTCTCTAGTTTCTCTAGCACCCACTACAAGGAAGCACCATCTCCTTGAGTGTTCCAACACCAACTGGATGGAAGCACCAACTTCTAGTTACACAGGCACCAACCTGTATAACAGAGAACACTTGTTCTCCCTTGCACCACCCTGCCACCCTGGTTTCTCTGGCTGTAACCAGATGGAAGCTACAACTCCCTGTGTTCAAGAACCCACTTGAACCTATGAGGACAACAGTCCTCCCTAGCACCTCCCAACCACCCTGAAATATAATACTTTGCTTTCTGTGAATTTATTATACTGATTCAATAGTTTTCATTTGTGTACCAGGCTTATCATTGTTCAGCTATGCCACTTCTGCCTGCATCAGTGTCTCCCTTCTTGCATCCTCTTCAACTTTCTAATCTTATCCTCTATCTTAGCATGCACACCTTGGATTTATCTTCTTCTCACAGATATGCATCTTTGATATGTGCACTTTCTGCTCTCTTCCACTATTATGTTATATTAAGCTTCTGTTCCTCATCTCTATGTTTTCTTTCCACTGTGCATACTGTAATTTTACCTTTCTACGGTTCAATTCATTTTTCACTCGGCACAACCACACACGCACAGTCACAATGTATATATTTTATCCACTTCCTCTTGGGTTACACCTCAAATCTTCTTGGGAAAAAATGCCTTAGCAATTGAATTGTCAACCATCCAAGAACCATGATTCGGTTCTGCTAACTGAATCGTAACTGAATAGTTAATCATAAAGATCAACAATATCCCTTCGATCAGATGCTCAAATAACCAGCACCATTGGATTAAATCCGTAGGGTCTTGCATTTATTTTTCCATTTTGCATTTTGGCATTTCGACATTTCGGCATTCCTGTGGTGAAGAGTCTTGACTCTTCATGTTATGATCGCCAAAAATGATCTTAGCTTGGTGTTCGCTCCTCCCTCTCACATGACCACTAATGGTGACCACAACCTACACCAAAAGGTGTTTTTCGCATTTTGGCATTTCGGCATTTTGACATTCCTGTGGTGAAGTGTTTCGACACTCCAACTCCCGATATCTGAAACCTACACCAAAAGGTGTTTTTCACATTTTGGCATTCCTGTGGTGAAGTGTTTCGACACTCCAACTCCTGGTATATGAAACCTACACCAAAAGGTGTTTTTTTCATTTTGACATTTCAGTATTCTTGTGGTGAAGTGTTTTGACACTCCAACTCCCGGTATCCGAAACTCTGAAATGGAGTCAGATCAACGGTCTGATATTTCATCATTTCACATTTCAGCGTTTCAGAATTTTTGTGATGAAGTGTTTCGACACTTCCAACTCTTGGTATCTGAAACTCCAAAATGGAGTTAGATCAATGGTCTGGTATTTCGGAATTTCACATTTCGGTGTTTCTGCATTTCTGTGATGAAGTGTTTCAACACTTCCAACTCCCAGTATCTGAAACTTCGAAATGGAGTCAGATCAACGGTCCGGTATTTCGATGTTTCGTATTTCAAAATGTAACGAACCCTTTTCATCTACCATGTCTTAATTGATATTAAGAGAAGACTATAACACCACTCTATACATGATTCGTACAGGTATTATATGATCCATATGCTTTCAACAATTAAACACATTTAAGCTCAGAGTAAACATATTATCTACTGCTATAATTAACAATCCATAGCGTTTCATAATAATTCATATACACAACGGTAATCATGATAACATAAGTAGCACAATACTGCAAAACATGATTAAGGCATAATCATATACTTATATTTTAACAGTGGTAGATTCCACCAACCAAGTGTAAGCCTTCCATGAACCTCCCAGCCTTAGACCGCACTGCTCATCAGCTCAACAATGGGTCATCCCCGAGCTGGGACCAAGCTCCATCCCAAGGCAAGGATTTCTAGACTAGGTTGAGGTTACAGGGAAAAAAAACACATAAAAATCTAGAAGGATTCTTCCCAGGATGCCATCTTACACCCACTACTACCAGGCTCTTATTCCCCACATGCCTATTCCACCTAGGAGTATACACCCTCACAAGCACAGTCCATCGATGCTAATCTCCCTCTTTGGGTCTTGGCAACAGGCTAGATCAAGAAGTCTCAGATCCTGAAGCTGGTGTTGGACACTCTCTGGAAGAAACCTCTTCCAACAACATCCACCTCCCTCACCTAGAGAGAGATCACACACGAACTCAATCACAACTCGTGTTGGCCATCAAGCCACGCATAGTCCAGCTCTGCATGGTCACCATAGCCAATTGGAAATACAAACATGGCCTCTCAAACAGGCTCAACAATGGCTCGAGGCCTCACAGTGATGGTTCACAGGAATGCGTGATGAGTAACTCCTACAGGGGTCGACATAGACTTTCCCACTGGTTCAACAATGGTGGAATGGTTCAGGGTCTCGGCTTCGGAACAGAGCCTCCACCCATAAGTTCGATCAGTCAGAAAAAGGATGTGCATGGACTATCAAAGACAATACTGGGTTCTCGACTCTCAGAAACGCATGAGGTATTCTTGCAGAGGTTGGATTGGTTGTACTATTCAACGCTCCCTACACGCTCATGTAGTCGGGTGGAATGGAGGAGAGAGACCCTTCACGACTTACCTCGTCTGTTTTATTTTCATGCATTAGGGTGGAAACTTGTCACCATTGAAACTGCATGCATTCCTCGACATGCATTACCTTTCTTATGGTTAGGAACTTAGGATAAAACATAAATGGCACATGTTCTTTTGGAATGATAGTAAAATATTATTCCCAGGCTTAAGCCACCTAGGCTTAGCCCCTAGGCTCAACACTAATCCCCTTTTCCACCTTCCAGCCCCTGATTCCTTGCCCACTCTATGGATGCTTATTCCCCCTTCACTCATTCATCATGGTCGGTCTGCACATGGTGGTGTTTATATTTTATTAATTTTTTTTCGCGATTACATATACAACAGCAGGCTCCTAGCCTTCAACACTTAGGCTCCCTTGCCTAACAAACACACAAGCCTCTAGCTTATAAGAACTCGACTCACCAGCCTATAAATCATAATTACAATTCTTTTCAGAACATGGTTTACTACGGGGCTCGGTCTTGGGGACACTACAATTCCCCTCCCCTTATTTTTGCACTGTCCTCAGTGTCACTTTACACAACATCTGCAAGATTTTCAAAATTTTTCAAAAAGATGCGGGTACTCTGTCTGCATAACGTCTGCATGCTCCCATGTCACATCCTTAGGACCGTACCAGGTCCACTGGACCTTTACAAGCTCTATAGCTCGATTCCAGAGCTGTTTGCTTTTCCTGTCCAATATGCGCACATGATGCACTTGTAGGACACCTTCTGGTTCCACCTGAATCACATTCCAATCGATAGCATGATTAGCATCAGGTACATATTTCTTAAGCAGTGAAACATGAAACACATTATGTACAATCAGAGATGCAGGTAATGGAAGCATGTATGCAACCGGCCCAATCCTTTCCAGGATCTCAAATGCCCCACAAAATCTTGCTACCAACTTTTCGCAACTTCCCAGCTTCAGGGAACTCCTGTTAGTTTTCACTTTCAAGAAAACATGGTCACCCACTTTGAATTCTCTATGGGTTCTATTACTATCAGCGTAACGTTTCTGCCTATCCTGGGCAACTTTTAGATTATGTTTAATTCTTATCATTTGGTCTTCCATCTCCTTGAGTAGATCAGGCCCAACTACTACTCTGTCAGCTGGATTATCCTAGCTCACCGGAGTGTTGCACTTTCTTCCATAAAGTGCTTCGAATGGGCTCATCTTCAATGATGCATGATACCCATTATTGTAGGCAAATTCTACCAAATGTAGGTAGTCTTCCCACCTTGATGGTTTATCCATCACATACATTCTCAACATGTCTTCTATTACTCTGTTCACTCTCTCTGTCTGTCCATCAGACTCGGGATGATACGTTGTGCTAAAGTTCAGATTCATTTCGAATCCCTTAAACAATCCTTTCCAGAAATTCAAGGTGAATTTTGGGTCCCTATCAGACACAATTGTCTTAGGAATTCCATGCAAGCATGCAACTTCTTTTAAAAATATATCAACAACATTAGCTACCCTGTGGGTGGTTTTCAGTGGAATAAAATGGGCATCTTTAGTAAGCTTGTCCACCACCACCATGATTGAATCATGCTACTTTCTTGTTCTAGGTAGTCCGATGATGAAATCCATTGTTACCATGTCCCATTTCTACTCAGGAATGGGTAAAGGCTACAGCAACCCTGCTGGGTGCCTGTGCTCAGCCTTAACCTTTTGGCACCCCATACATCTGGCGATGTATTCAACGATTTATTTCTTCAAACCCGGCCAAAAATAATGGCCTTTGACTGCTACCATAGTCCTCTGATATCCAGGATGTCCAACATAAGCCACGTTATGCATCTCCTTTAGAATTTCTAGCTTCAATTCTCAGACATTGGGTACATACACTCTGTTTTTATACAGAAGTAAACCATTAGCTCCCAAGGTGTAACTTTCCTTGGGCTATGGTTCTTCACACTGCTGTAGCTTTGCTAAAAGACCTTTGTACTATAAATCAATATTTACAGCTTCCAAAATTCTATCTTTCATCTTAGTCCGGTACATGCTAATGGCTACAACATGTAATTTGTGCACTTTTCTGCTGAGTGCATCAGCCACCTTATTTTCTTTCCCTTTGATATGCTTGATATCAAAGTCATATTCGCACAAAAACTCCAACAATCTGATTTGCCTGGCATTTAAGGTCAGCTGATCAAATAAATACTTCAAACCGTTATGGACTGTTCTCAACTTGAATCTCTTGCCCATGAGGTATTTTCTCCATTTCCTCAAGGCGTAGATGATTGCTGCCAGCTCTAAATCATGAGTGGCATAATTCTTCTCATGTTCCTTCAAATTTCGAGATTCATAACAAACTACAAATCACTCTTGGCCGATAACTCCTCCCAGCCCCTCCTTACATGCATTTGTGCACACTATGTAATCCTTGTTTGGATCTGCAATATTCAGGATTGGAGCACTAGTTAGCAGCTTCTTCAATCGCTGGAAGCTGCTCTCACATTCTTTAGTCCACTGGAACTTCTTCTCCTTCCTTTGCAAGGAAGTGATAGAATGAGATATCTTTGAGAATCTGACTATGAACCTCCTATAGTAGCCCGACAGACTCATAAAAGATCTAACTTCTGGCACATTCCTTGGCACTGGCCATTCTCGAATGGCCTGTATCTTCTCAGGATTCATAGTGATCCCTTCTTTTGATATAATGTACCCCAAGTAATGGATCTTCCTTTGATAAAAAGAGCACTTGCTCAGTTTTGCTTACAACTGGTGTTCTCTCAACACCTGCAACACCATTCTCAGGTGTTGCTCATGTTCTTCCTCTGTCTTGGAATACACCAAGACATCGTCCAGGAAGACTATGACAAACTTGTCCAAATAATCTCTGAACACTCCATTCATTAAGAACATGAAAACAACAGGCATATTGGACAACCCAAATGGCACTACCGTGAACTCATAATGACTGTACCTTGTTCTAAAGGCGGTCTTACTAATGTCCTCATCCTTTATTCTCACTTGGTGGTATCCATATCTAAGGTCTATTTTTGAAAATATTTTCACATCTTTCAACTGATCAAAAAGATGATCAATCCTTGGCAGAGGATACTTGTTCTTAACAGTGACCTTATTCAACTGTTGAAAATCAATGCACAGCCTCAGCATCCCATCTTTCTTCTTCACAAATAGGAACGGGGCTCCCCAAGGTGACACACTAGGGAGAATGTAACCTTTCTTTAGTAGCTCTTCGAGCTGCAATTGCAACTCTTTCAGCTCTGTTGTACTCATTCTATAAGGAGCCTTCGAAACTGGAGCTGCTCCAAGCATCAAATTTATAGAAAAATCAATGTTCCTCTTCGGAGGTAGTCTAGGTACCTCCTGAAATACATCCTTGAACTCTTTGAGTACCTCGTGATCTTCCAGATTCAATACTACATCTTGGGATGCTTCTCCCACCCGAGTTGCATATAATTGATAGCCTTTCCAGTAACATTTCTTTAGCTACATGGCTGAGATTTCCCTCACAACCACGACTCTGGGAATTCCTTGGACTGTTACCTGATTTCCCTCTTTGTTCAGGCATGTAAACCTCTTGTTATGACAATCCAGAAGGGCATGGTGCTGGTCCAACCAGTCCATCCCAATTAAGAAATCGTATGAGCCTAAAGGAAAAATGTTCAATTCAGCCTTAGTGCTCATTCCTTTCATGTCCACTGAGAATGACTTAACCAATTCAGTGACCTTCCGCTTGGTCCCTGTGGCCAACTGCACTAACCAAGACTTCTCATATTTTCTTCTCATTAGATGCAAACTTTCCACCACTTTAGGATCTACATAACTATGTCTATCCCCTGAATCAATTAAAATAACAAGTGGTCAGTTGTTTATCGTACCTTCCACTTCAATCATGTGTGATTGAAATTTTTCTTGCTTGTTGTCTAGGGATGCGTAGATCCTCGACATTCTGCTACCCATATTTCCCACTATTTCATCTTGCTGAACAGTATGTACAGTTCTCACTTTACCATTTTTATGGGGACAATCTCTGTACTTGTGGTTTTCTTGACAGCCCCAACACTGAATGGGTGTCTATCTCTGTCTTTGTTCTCCCTCTTCAGTCATTCTCAGCTCTCTAAATGATGGTTGTCCTTGAAGATTGTTTCTGAAAAAGGAAGGCTTGTTTCCCTTCTGCCTCTGTTCCTTCTTAAACTTCCTCTGATCATTCCAAACCTTCCGAAGGATGGGTCTTTCTCCTTGCTGTTCATATAAGAATTTCTCCTTTCTTATTGTTTATTCCATGGTCTTAGGATCATCATATTGAATCTTGTCACTCATGGAAGGTGGCAGTCCACTCAGATATCTCTGACTCTTGATAGTCTCATCTTTGATGAATGGAACATACTTCAATAGTTCTAGTAAACTTCGTTTATACTCATCAATAGTCATGCTTCCTAGCTTGAGTTCAAAGAACTCCTTCATCTTTCTGTCATAGTATCTTTTAGTTAGGTATTTCTTCTCAAAATACCTTTTAAATTCCTTCCAAGTGACCTCTTTCTCTCTGATGTACGGCCCCTGCACAAACTGATCCCACCACATGGATGCTTTTCCTTTCAGTTGGTACATTGCAATCTTCCTTCTGCATGGGCAGAATAATTCTGTAGTTGGAAGTATTTCTTCATGCCAAGAAACCATGTCTTGGCATCTTCCTCCTTCTTATGTTATCCATCAAATGTTGGAGGTTTAATCTTGTTCATCTCCCCTTTCAATTCCTCCCTTCCAAATTTTCAATGTTTTCTGGTAGGGGATGGGCTTGAACTACTGTTTGTCTTCTTGTCAGAATGTCTTTGGGAGTGACTAAGATGTCAGCTACCACCCCTCGACCTACTTATTCTCCCATGGTTTCTGTGACTCTCTGTCGTACTTGAGTCTCTTCCCTTCTCGAGTTTCTTCTCTATTCTTTCCAGGGTCTTCAAAAATTTAAAGTTTATTCACCCTGCCGATCCCTGACTTTCATGAGCTTTCGACTATCAGCTCAGCGAGCCTTGGCCTCTCTTTGCAATCCTTCAATGATTTTCATTATGTGTCCTTCCTTATCCTTCTCTTTTCCATTCCCATTGGAGTTCAATCCTTCGATTCCCAGGTTGACGTCCTTTCCTTCCCGTTCGACTTTTGTTTTGGGGGTAATCTGCACCTTTTCCCACTCCATACTCGGCGTTGGTTAACTCGAGTCCTGACCTTCATTGAACTCTGCACATGCACTGTGCAATTCAATTCGAAGTTTGTCAGGCCATTAAAACTTCATGAAAAATCCACAACATTTATACGCCAATACGAAAAAGAACAAAAGATATTTTGATTCAAATAAATTTTCTGAGCTCTCATTCGACTCTGCAATTTTCGGGTCTTCGAAACTTTCATTTTCAGCATTTTGGGACTTTCGGGCCTTCGGGTTTTCGGTACCTGGGACTTCGGGTTTTCGGTCCATGAGGATTTCGAACTTGCTTTCCTTCCCAACCCCCGACTTCTGAAATTCCAGACCCCCCCCCCCCAATTAACGACAGAACGACAAGGGGGTCCTGGAATGTGGCCTCAGTCGTAGATCTGGGTGGGTGGACTCTAGCCATCCAGATCTTCTCGCTACTTACCTTAATCCGCATTCTCATCCCAACTTAAAGATGACATCTCTTCCTCACATCGGACGGTCATTACAGACCCTGAGATTCCCCAAAGGAATCTCGTCCATTCATTAGGACTTAGCCACATGCTAACGTCTCAACATTATGGGTCAGGATTTATCAAGGCGATAGCCCGAGTTCTTTTCAATGGAACTCCCAAATCCCCGATCCCCGATTTCCCGAAACGGGTAATCTCTCGACACGTGGCCTCCATCGTTCGAACGGTCTAGATCTATTTCGGGGCTTTCTCCCCTATTCACTAGGGTTTTAACCCTCAGATATCTCCTGACAGATCCAACAACTGTCGGGTTTTCCAGCCGAGATCTAACAACTTAGATGGTTCCTAACTAATTCAGGATTTTACGTATTGAAATTTCCACACTCCTGTGCAATTCCAAAGGGCTTTAAACCCCATGCACACTTTCCATATCTAACGGTCACGAGGGTTCACCTTCGCTCCCAAATAGATCCTAAATCTCTTACACTTATGGCATGGAGTCCTCTCTCCCTGTGGACTCATACCACATTGGTTGCAGTTTCATAACGCCACTATACCTCTTGAGCTTAAAAACTCGTCAAGTAACTCCTTGACACTTTGGAGCACACCAGGGTCTGAAATTGGCCTTCCAGACCCAATTTCCCTCGCATTCTTGGTCCAAAGACTGCTCCACTAGCCCATCTAGGCTCAGTGTTGAAACCTTGGCTCTGATACCAAACTATAGCGAACCCTTTTCAGCTACCATGGCTTAATTGCTATTAAGAGAAGACTATAACACCACTCTATACATGATTCATACATGTATTATATGATCCATATGCTTTCAACAATTAAACACATTTAAGCTCAGAGTAAACATATTATCTATTGCTATAATTAACAATCCATAGCGTTTCATAATAATTCATATACACAACGGTAATCATGATAACATAAGCATCACAGTCCTGCAAAACATGATTAAGGCATAATCAGATACTTATCTTTTAACAGTGGTATATTCCACCAACCAAGTGCAAGCCTTCCACGAACCTCCCAGCCTTAGACCGCACTGCTCATCAGCTCAGCAATGGGTCACCCCCGAGCTGGGACCAAGCTCCATCCCAAGGCAAGGAATTCTAGACTAGGCTGAGGTTACAGGGAAAAACAACACATAAAAATATGTAAGGATTCTTCCCAGGATGCCATCTTACGCCCACTACTACCAGACTCTCATTCCCCACATGCATGTTCCGCCCGAGAGTATACACCTTCACAAGAACAGTCCATCAGTGCTAATCTCACTCTCTGGGTCTCGAAAATAGGCTGGATCAGGAAGTCTCAGAGCCTGAAGCTGGTGCTGGACACTCTCTGGAAGAAACCTCTTCCAACAACATCCACCTCCCTCACCTAGAGAGAGATCACACACAGGCTCAATCACAACTCGCGTTGGCCATCAAGCCACGCATAGTCTAGCTTTGCATGGTCACCATAGCCAACTAGAAATATAAACACGGCCTCTCAAACAGGCTCAACAATGGCTCGAGGCCTCATAGTGATGGTTCACAGGAATGCATGATGAGTAACTCCTGCAGGGGTCGACATAGACTTTCCCACTGGTTCAACGATGGCGGAATGGTTTAGGGTCTCGGCTTCAGAACAGAGCCTCCACCCATAGGTTCGATCAGTCAGACAGAGGATGTGCACGAACTATCAAAGACAATATGGGGTTCTCGACTCTCAGAAATGCACGAGGTATTCTTGCAAAGTTTGGGTTGGTCGTACTGTTCAATGCTCCCTACACGCTCAAGTAGTTGGGTGGAATGGAGGAGAGAGACCCTTCATGACTTACCTCGTCTATTTTATTTGCATGAATTAGGGTGGAAACTTGTCACCCTAGAAACTGCATGCGTTCCTCGGCATGCATTACCTTTCTTATGGTTAGGAACTTAGGATAAAACATAAATGGCACATGTTCTTTTGGAATAATAGTAAAATATTATTCCCAGGCTTAAGCCCCCTAGGATTAGCTCCTAGGCTCAACACTTAGCCCCTTTTCCACCTTCCAGCTCGTAATTCCTTGCCCACTCTATGGATGCTTAGTCCCCCTTCACTCATTTATCGTGGTCGGTCTGCACATGGCGGTGTTTATATTTTATTAATTGTTCTGTGCGATTACATATACAACAACAGGCTCCTGGCCTTCAACACTTAGGCTCCCTGTCCTAACAACACATAAGCCTCCAACTTGTAAGAACTCGGCTCACCAGCCTATAAATCATAATTACAATTATTTTTAGAACATGGTTTACTACGGGGCTCGGTCTTGGGGACACTACATAGAATTTCGACATTTCTTTGATGAAGTGTTTCGACACTTCCAACTCTCAGTATCCGAAACTGAAAAATAGAGTTTAGCTTCTGATCTTGCCATGTGATCATCATTGTGCTGCTGGTTGTGATCTTTGCCATCAATGACAAACACGCATACTCTTCCTCTATTTTAAAACATGCCAACAATCTCCCCCTTTGGCATTGATGGAAACCCCTTGAAGAACATCCAATTATACCACTGTATCATCTTTGAAATTACCACACTTTCTCCCCCTTTGACAACAATGTCAGAGAAGAGACACACTCCCCCTTAGATGTTGCAATACATACTCCGCTTGTCAACTATGAAAAAGTTAGAAATACAACAGATATTCAATAAGTACTCCCCCTGACCAGGTGAACATATTAGACGAAAGAAGTTATAACCCCCACCCTTTGACGAAGATATCCAAAAGGGGTCGCTGCTAATAGATTAGTAAATATATCAACTATCTGTTCTATGGAAGGAATATAATTCACCTGAACAATTTTGTTTGTAACTTGTTCTCTAAGAAAATGGTATTTTATTGGCATGTGTTTACATTTTGAATGAAGTATATGATTCTTAGAGAGACTGATGGCACTGGTGTTATCACAGTGAAGTGGAATGGGATCAATGTAAGTTACCTTCAAATCTGCAAGAGTTTGAATCATCCATAAAATCTGAGTGCAGCAAGTAGCAACAACAATGTACACTACTTCTGTATTTGATAAGGAAATATATCCTTGCTTTTTACTAAGCCATGATACTAATGAGTCACCCAGGAAGAATGCTCCTCCACTAGTGCTTTTTCTCTCATCAACACAGTTTTCCCAATCTGCATCTGAATAAGAAGTTAATTGAAAATTCGGATTTCTAGGATACTGCAGACCATAAGTCATTGTTCCCTTCAAGTATTTGAATATCCTTGTGATAATTACCAAGTGACTTTTTTTAGGAGCTAACTGATAACGACCTACCATTCCAACAACTTGCATTATATCAGGACGAGATGTTGTGATGTACATAAGACTGCCTATCATTGATCGGTATGTCCTTTGATCAACATCAGGTGACATATCATATTTACTGAGCTTGCAACCAACCACTATAGGTGTACTAACAAGAGAGGAATCCTCCATCTAAAATATCTTCAACATCTCTTTCAAATATTTTTCTTGAGATATAGAAATTTCTGCAGAACTCTGTTTTACTTGTAAGCCAAGAAAATATGACAATTCTCCTATCAAGGACATCTCAAACTCTATTTGCATAGAGTTAGAAAACCACTAGAGAGATGATTCATTAGTACAACAAAAAATAATATCATCTACATAAACCAAAACAACTATAAAATTATCACCTTTAGAGTTAATGTAGAGATTGTTGTCAACAATACCTTTCTTGAACCATTTGTCTTGTAAAAATTTGTCCAGTCTATAATACCAAGCTCATGGTGCTTGTTTCAGTCCATATAAGGCCTTCTTCAGCTTGCAAACATAATTAGGATTATCTGTCAATGAGAATCCTTCAGGTTGCTCTATATATACTTCTTCCTCTAGATCTCCATTACGAAAAACTGACTTAACATCCATTTGATACACTTTAAAGCTATTATGGCAGAATATGCAAGGAAAATTCTGATGGCCTCCAATATTTCCATTGGCACAAAAGTTTCATCAAAGTCATGACCTTCAACTTGTGCATACCCTTTACAGATCAATCTGGCTTTATTTCTAACAACTTATCCTTTTTCATTCATTTTATTTTTGAACACGCATTTGGAACCTATTACATTCTTATCTTCAGGCCTAGGGACAAGCTCCCAAGTATTGTTCTTCTCAATCTGATCAAGCTCTTCATTCATTTCTCTAATTCAATCATCATGCTAACTGGCTTCATAATTTTTTTTAGGTTCAGTCATAGATAAAAAAGTAACATGAGATTGTTCTGAGTCTTTAATCAATTTCCTTCTTGTCTCAAGTCCTTTATTTATATCTCCAATTATTTGATTTTCAGGATGATTCTTTCTAACAATTATGAGAGGTGATTTTGTTTCTTTCTGCTGATTTGTGTCAGCCTGAGTATTCATATCTTCATTTGATTCAGATTCTTCCCTTTCCGATCCTTGGACCTGTTCATCTTCATCTTCAACTATATCTTTTGTGCTTGGTTCAATACTACTTACATTTCTGACCGAGATTTCTTCATCAACTTTTATGTCTATACAATCAACCAGTTTATGCATTCTCTTATTGTAACATCTATACCATTTACTGTTTGTAGCATAACCCAAGAAGATACCTTCATCAACCTTGTCATCATATTTGCCAATATTTTCATCATTGTTCTTGATATAACATTTACTCCTAAATACTTTAAAATTCTTGATTGAAGTAGGTATTCCAAACCATAGTTCATAAGGAGTCTTGTCACTATGTGACCTGAGATGAGATTTGTTAAGGATATGAACGACTGTATGAATTGCTTCTACCCAATATGTATGAGGTATGTTCCTTTCATTCATCATTGATCTTGCCATTTACTGTACTGATCTATTCTACCTCTCAACAACTCCATTTTGCTGTGGAGTCCTTGGAATTTGTACTCTCTTTTGATCCCATGTTTATCAAAGAACTCTTTGAAGTTTCATGAACTAAACTCTCCTCCTCTATCAGACCTTACTGCCTTTAATATTTTTTCTATTTGATTCTTAGTCAGAGCCTTAAACACTTTGAATTTTTCAAATGCTTCAGATTTTTCCTTCAAAAAGACAACCCATGTTAGTCTAGAATAATCATCAATAATCAACATAAAATAATTTTCTTTTCTTGTACCTTCTTTTCTTGATGGTCCACATAAATCCATATGTACTAACCGAAGAGGTTTTTCTGTTGAAGGAAATTCTTTATATTTGAACTGAGTGCAAGTAATCTTTCCTATCTGGCAGGGTTTACAAACAGAGTCGTATGGCTTTGATATCTTCGGAAGATCTTTTACTGCCCCATTGTTTCTGATCTTGATTATATGATCAAAATTTAGGTGTCCAAGTCTCCTATGCCACAACCAAATTTCATCATACTTTCTTAAGTGACATTCTTCTTTTTCTTCTTTTAACACATACACATTGTTTTCTGTTCTTATCCCTTTTGCAACTAGCTGTCCTGAATTCACAGATTTTATTCTATAGTATTTAGAGGTAAAAATGACTTCACATCCTCGGTCATAGACTTGACTGACACTAAGAAGATTATGTTTCAGGCCTTCTACAAACAACACATCTTGATCTTTCCCTTTTCCATTACTCAAACTTACCATTCCTTTACCTTTTATTTTTTCCGGTGCATCATTTCCAAAAGTTACATTCCTTGATTTTCTTTCACTTAGAGTTAGAAACTTACTTTTTTCTCCAGTCATATGTTTGGAAAATCCATTGTCAATATACCAAGGATTCTTTTGTATTTGGGCTGATAACACTAGTCCACACTTGTCATATGATTTCTTCTTCCAAAGCTTGACATTTTCAGCAGTGGGGATCAAATCTGGCTTGTAATTCCTTAAGCGACAATCTGCAGCTTTATGTCCATAGTTATGACAGATGTAACATTTTGGTTCACTAAATAAAAAATCACAGTGATTGTTATGCTCATAACTATTGTTATGTTTAACTTGCATCCTTTTCCCAGCCATCACATGATTTATAGTCTATGGTTGTTTGTTGCTTGGTTGTCTCAATTTTTGTTGTGGAAGATGGTTATTCATTGAATATCTTGATTGTTCATATCTAAATATTAAATAACAGTTTATAGCTTTGTGACCAAAATTAGAGCAGAAAAAACAATAACCATAAAAAAAACCTTTGTACCTTGAAAACATTTATCTTCTTTGAGGAGGTCAATTTCTTTCATGTTGATAATCTCTCTGATCTACAGATTTGGTTCTAGTACTTTTTCTTTCATTCATTCTTGGTGGTTGATTTTCTTTCTTTGTTTCTGCAGAGTGACTGTTGTCAATGTTTGAGGATTTGACAAACTTGATAGGTTCTGTATTACTTGGATGATCACTACTTGATCCTTCTTCATACCCCAATCCAACTTTCAACTTTGGGTTTCTTTGCTGATTTAGAATGGAGGTTAATCCTTCCGAGGCTTTAATAATTGATAGATTTTGGTGATACAATCCCTTAAACTTCTCCATTTCTTTTCTGGTTTTTACTATCTCTTCTTCTAAGGCTTCACACCTCTCTTTCTTCTATGACAACTGTTGTTTCAATATGTCTTCTATTTTCTTTGCCTCTTCTAACTCCACTTTTAGTAGATAAAAGTTTTCATCAGGTTTTTCACCATTCATTTTAAACTGCTTCAACATCTGTTTTTGTTTTCTCTTCTTACATATGAGTCTATCAATTTCTTCCAAAGCACTGATTAATTCACCTTCCTTATCCACCATAACTTCTTCATCATCCATTTAACCCCCTGTGTGTTCATCATCAAGATCTCCCATATCCATAAGAATAAAATCATTCACTTTGTCTTCACATGATGAATCACTATCTATGTCTTCTAAGGAATTGTCATTATTTGCACACAAACTTTTCTTCTTACTATATTTCTTGAATTTGTACTTATTTTCATCATCAGAGTTCTGGTCCTTTTTCTGATGGGGACACTTAGATGCAAAATGACCTATCTTACCACAGTT
>ML816422.1:22938-38614 GCA_009831015.1 Picea engelmannii | reverse complement strand
AAATATACAAGAAAATAGAGAGAATAACTGGGAAAACGTCAAACAACAAGATATGGTAAGAAGGTAAAATAATTTTATCAGGATTTGGTTAAGCTTTTCTAGTTAAATAACAAGCATAATTAAATGAAAACTGATAAAGGAAGCAATATGTGATCAATATGGACTTACTATGATGGTATCTCTCTCTTTCATTTTCTTGTTTTTGTTTCTTTTGTACCCTTACTTTTTTCAATTTGATTACCAGTTGCAACTCCTTCTCCTAGAGTTTTGGAGATCTTGGTGAGTGATTTTTTTAACCATTCTTGAATATACTCCTGTAACACCCTTGTTTCCCCCAGCTTGTGATTAATCATAAAATAGGATTACCATGATAAGGCATGTGGACAATGTAAATGTGTTATTGTTTGAGTTTCCAATAACTGACTATGGGGGTGAAGCCTTGAAAGTACCAGCCATGATATCACTAGAGGAAACAATGTGAAAACTATAAGAGAGGGTTCATTATATCAAGTAACCCCAAATTTCCATTGATGGGGATAATAAATCTCCTTCGGATCCCAAAGAGAGAAACCAGTTAATGAATAAAGGACCAGTGGTTGAATTATCAAGCACTCCCATGAATGGGAGCATGGTCTAACTGCATAAGTTCATCTTGAAGTACCATTGGGTATGGCAGACGAAGCTAACCCGAGTTCCCTTTTGACAGAAGGAACATGATGGGACGAGAACCATCATGGGGAAAATATATGATAAAAAATCAGTAAGGAGAATAAACCTAAGGTCGCAAGATTTATGCCAAGCGAGCATCTAATAAACCTTGCCCAGGTCCATAATAGAGAAATAAATCTTTGAAAATTTGTAGAGAATAGAACCCGAGCATAAGATGAAATAAAGAAATAATCCTTGAGAGCTACGAGTGTTCCCTGGTGATATCATGACTTGGAATAGGGGTGGCCAGAGTGCTAAGAATGAATGCCTCTGAGCCTATGGTTAGGTGGAAGGAAGAACACCCACACTCAGTTAGTTGGATACCACCTATAATAGATAAGTAATCACATATCATGTGTATTTAAGTGGTACTGTGAATTAAAGTTGGATATCCTATGAATGTTACAGGGATGGTTATGTTTTCTTAATGATTTATACTCTACCCCTTTTGTGTCTTCTTGATTGTGCAGTTAGGAAAGTAGGAAATTGTATGAATTGGATGTGTTTTTATACTCGTAAATGATTGCGTCCTGTGGTGGCTTAAGCCAAGCCACGAATTGCGAGTTCGTCGACCATGGGCATAGTTTCATGTATGAATGTCGAACCTCCTAGTCCTTCTACGTCCCTTGGAGGACAAAGTTTTTTAAGCTCCGGTGAGGTAGTATAGATATGCATAGGCTCTCTGCAAGGCAAGCAGAGACCGAGACCACTTAAGTTTTAGAATTGATGAAGGAGCGCAAGAGTTGTGAAAAAGACCCTTCTAAGTGTTAAGTTCGGGAGAAATAGCGCAATGCTCTTAAATCCTTCATAAATGACGAAGATCAGGAAGGATAGTGAGATTCAATTATCGAAAGGTAATATCCTTTCATTTTGAAGATGAACGTATGAGACCTTTCAAGAGAATCGAAGGTTTGTCGTGACCGCTAGATTGGAAGAAAGAGCATAGGAATTAATGTCTCGACTCCTTTAGTCTTCGCAAGATTGACAAATGTTGGTAATCATCGTGAAGGGGATGGATCCTCCAAAACCTGAAGTCGTGATGTGATATAGACCGTAGATGCAAGGATCTATCAGGACCCACCTTGATTGTCAGTTCTGTGAGTGTGGAGTTCGCGTGACAAGAGAATCTCTCGTTGGTGCAATAAAACTTTTGAAACATGAAGTTGCGATGTTATTTGGACCATTGGATAGAGGAATTTCTTGGACCGTCAATCCGACGTGAGAAAATTAACGCAAGGAGTACGTGGAAATTCAAAATTCCCTAAGGACCAAGCTCAAAAGAGACTAGCACTTTCAAAAGCATAGATGAGGTCCAAGAGGTGAACTTGTTTCAAGTTCGTAAGCTCAGGAGGGAAGCTGAAGTCAAGACCCATACACAAGGGCTCACAGGAAGTAAATTGAAGTTTGAGACCTTCGAAACATCTAAAATATTGCAATTCAAGGAACAAAGAGAAAGCTCAGGAGGAGGAGCAACAATGACCATTGGATCGAGAACTGTGAAATATCTGGACCGCTGGGATCCATGTCCAGAAAATTAGAAGAGTGCGTAGGAGGAGATCATATTTGGGTTGTTATATCTGAGCTTGAGGACCAACAGTCATTCGATCCCAAGGAAAGTGCATGAGGCCGAACCCTTTGAAACTACACAGGATAGCGGACTTGCGAAGTCTCGAAGTTACAAAGTCAATCAGAAACATCTAACGTCGGGGTTGATATGTGGCATAAGATCCATAACTTCAGAGGTTTGTGGACAAGGAGGAGAACAAAAAACTGAATTAAATCCTAGGCGTTGATCGCCAGGGGGTTACATGTCGGGAGATCGTGTATTTTGGGAAAAAGCACTTCAGAAAAATGGGTGCATAAGAGTTTGAAGCTCCGATGTACCAAAGAGATGAAGTGCCGAAGAGTCGAAGAGATGAAGGCATATGGAATCTTAGATATAAGGAGACACATGGGAACAAATCTTGAACTTTGGGTGGAAGCACTTTGGGAGAAAGAGAAGGAGAAGAGTTTGAAATCGTCAAAGCCCAAACAACAGAAGCAGCCGAGAATCGTCGATCTGCGGGAGGACAAATGTCATCAGATCATGGACTCCAGGTAAAACTGTTCCGGGAGAAACACAAAGTGACGAAAACTAAGATCTGATATCTATGAAGGATGAAGTCCCGAAGGAGACAAGGGTCATTGATTTACAGAGGACAAGCATTAATAAATCACGAGATCTGAGTGAATCGCACTAGGGTTTTGGTTGAGAATTGAGATTCCCAAACCCCAAAGATCCAAAGTGATTCTGGACCGCCAGATCCAGAGGGATGAGTGGCGATGGATCGTGGACTCCGGAGAAATATGTTCGAGAGTTTTCAGTTGATATTTGAGAATCTCTAAGTCCAAACAACCAGAGAGCCGAAGTAAATCCCAATCGTCCGATCATCCAAAGTAAATCTCAGTCATCATATCATCCAAAGTAAATCTCAAGCATTGGATCGTCTCAGGTGAATCTGGACCATCTAATCTAGAAGATACATGGCATATATTGGTGGATTATGGACAAAGTCCTGAAGTAATTCATAGCCATTAGATCAAGAGGACAAGTGGCATAAATATGTAGATTTCAGGTAAAGACTCGAAGCAATCCTCAACTGTCTAAATCAAGTGGACACGTGGCAAGAATACTCTTACTTCGAGGGGAATTTAAGTTTGATATTTGAGATCTCATAAGTCCAGAGACCCGAAGGAAATCTCAATCGTTGATAGAGAAAAGGGCCGTAGGACCATTGATCTAGTTGAAAGGTCAAACCCCCTAAGTAGAGGAAGAGCCACTAATTGATAAGAATAGGTGTCCGCGAATCGTCGACTCCGAAAGATTGACAAACATAAGAGTGGAAAGTTTGAGAATTGAGAATTATGAAGTTCAGAATTCCAAAACAAATCATAGTCGTTGATTTGAAAGAGGTCATATATGATCCATAGATTTGAAAGGGATATATATGAACTATTAGATCAAAGGCACTGTCAAGATCATGAGATCGACAGTCCCATAACATTGCAGGGATCAGAGATGCATGGAATTTAAAAATTTGAGGGTGGGACGCAATCCAAACCATGGTTTTGAAGAAACGACATGTGGAGGCTCGAGGAGAATTGCGGGGAAAAAGGTAGTTTGGTTTCAAACCGCCTTTGGTCGTGCCTGTAATTATTTATTTGTGTGAGGTTATCTCCCAAGGTCACCTCAAGGAGGGGATTATCAGAAAAGGGGCTAGCACCCAAACTTAGAGATTCCCCAAGCACGAAGGGAAGGTCGCGGTTACCATTATACCTGCACTTGAAAGTCAAAAGGGTCTACATTTAATTATAGAGAAAGACCATGAGGGTCTCAGAGAGTCATTTGGCTTCAAAATCGAAGATCCTTGATGAGGAGGTTGAAGTAGTTCCCTGACTTTCCAAATTAGAAACCATGAATAGAGAATCTGTCCTTTAAGAAAAACAAAAATTTGTATGCCTCATCTTGGGTGTGTTACAAATTTGTATCAGGGTGTGGTTACAACACTTGGCCTTCTTGGGCTCATGTATGAGTCGTGTAAGAATGTATTGTTATCTGCATTTATGATCCAGATTTTACGAGAAGAAAAAAATGAGTATAGATTATTAATAGGTTCTTAACACAAAATAACAGGGATACAATAAAACTGGTTTTCTATTCAATAAAAAAATAAGTTGAAATTGTAAAATGCAGCGGAAACAAGCTTGTTGGAATGGTGGCGGCTTATCTCTAAAAAGAGATGTGACGGTTGTGTGCATTCACAAGAAGAAGATTACAATGAGGCTCTAAAGGTATTTTTACAATAAACAAGAATTCCAAAAAACCTAGACATACGAAAAACTAACCCTAGGAGATGAAGCACCAAAAGTCATGTGGGCCCCGTTTGGGTAAGTTAGTACATCAACTTCCCAGGGTCGTAACGTTTGCATACGATCTCCGTTTTAGGTGTGTGATAGCTCGTTGGAAAGGTATTTTCGAGGAGATTTATTTTGGGGACTCAATCATGCATTTGGTTATCATTGAGGAGATTGATCCCAAAAAACCTTCTTTTAGGCCCTCAAAATGGCCCCAAAAGTTAAAACTTCTAAAAATAGTAAATTGCCAAAATTGTCAGAAAACTGTTTTGAGCTAGTTGGAAAAGGTAGGTGGCCACCTATATCCATCTGGATCAATACTCCCTCCTTAGGAAGCAATGGTCTCCATTTTGTTGAGTTCCCCCATCATATGAGGAAAGTTCTGTTGAATTTGGCCCCGGGTGAGCCACTTGCCTTGGTGTAGTAGTTGTCCTGCTTTGACGACTCGATAAAGTTGGATCCTTTGTTGTCAACTTCCCTTGATCTGTGTGTCCACAATCTGATCATTGGATGATTGTTTTATGAATTCAGGGTTGATATCTATTGGTGTCAGTTGTTCTTCTACTTCTGAGGTGTCTAGTATTGGTGGGAAATAAGGGCAAAGGAGATCCACATTGAACACTGGGTGCAGGCCAAGGAAAGGAGGAATGTTGACCTCAAAAGAATTATCCCCCACGGCCTTGGTGATAGTGTACGTCTCATAACAGAGTGGGAGAAGCTTCCAATGGGGTCTTGTAAGGCATTCTTTCTGCAAGTGCAACCAAACCTTGCCGTCCACTTGAAACTTATGTGGCACCCGATGTTGATCATGGCGCTATTTGTACTTGTCATTGGAATTCTGTAGGATATTCTGAACCTGTTGGAAGATGTGTTGGATCCTCTCAATGAATCGAGTGTTTTTTCCAACTTCATTTGGAGCAGGAGATGAGTCGGTTGAGGTGACCACAAGGGGAAGTGAAACATCTATGGGACTTGATGGTTGGAATCCCAACCCCGCCTAAAAGGGGTTGTGGCCGGTTGATCTATGAAGGGATCGATTGTAGTTATGTTGGACATAATGAAGGCTCTCATCCCATGTGCAAGGGTCATTTGAATTATACATGTGAAATATCTGCACAATCATTCGATTTACAACCTCATTTTGGCCATTTGTCTGGGGGTGGAAGGCCATGGATTTGGTGAGCTTGGTGTCTAGCAATGACCAGATGCTTAACCAAA
This sequence comes from Picea engelmannii, assembly GCA_009831015.1. Lineage (NCBI taxonomy): Eukaryota > Viridiplantae > Streptophyta > Pinopsida > Pinales > Pinaceae > Picea > Picea engelmannii. The sequence continues at coordinate 32,794 of ML816422.1, read as the reverse complement.
ATGTGATGAGAACTCGACTATCCCAATCTAAGATAATGGTTTGTGGGATTTCAAAATGTACCTAGACTCGTTCAAAGAAGAGCTTAGCAGTGGCCTTTGCTTTGATACTCTTCTTCCAGGAAACCAGAATCACCATCTTACAAAAGTGATCAACAACCACAAAAACACAGTCATTTCCCCGCTTGGTTGATGGGAGGCCTGAAATGTAGTCCATTGAGATGGATTCCCATGGCCTGTCAGGAGTAGGAAGAGAGGTGTATAGGCCCTGTTTATTAGTGGTTGGTTTGGCAATAGTGAAGGTAGTGTAGGACGTAATATACTTGTTGAACTCATGTCGAAGTTTCGACCAGTAGAAATGTTTCTGTAGCATCACCACTATATTTTCTATGCCAAAGTGTCCTTCCACCCAAATGTAGTAGGTTTCCTAGATCATCTTCGCTTAGTCACTTGATGGAACAAAAATATGGCCCATACGACACAATAACCCATCCTTAAGATGGAAATTATCAACAACTGTGTTTGCACCCAACATTTGGTAGGTGGTGGTGATGTTAAGGTCTATCTCATAGAGTTGGGCCATCCATATGTCTCATGGATGAAAAAGTATAGCACCATGGTGAGTTATGAGACTGGTGGTCTGCTCAGGAAATCAACGACGTGATTGGTGCTTCCTATTTTATCCATGATGTTGAGGTGGAATTGCTGCAAGTATGTGGACCACTTTTGATGGCAGTCATTTTGCAATTTTCCCTATGTCTGCATGAACTATAGTGGCTTATGATCAGTGTGGATGATTGTCTCCTTCCCAAGAATGTAATGTCTCCACTGGAGGCAAGATTGCATAATGGAGTGCATTTCTTTGTCGTAAGTAGGGTACTTACGGATAGTATCTGACAATGTATCACTATGATAGGCCATGCGGTGGCCGTGTTGAGTGAGAACGTCACCCACGACATAGTCTGAAGCATCTATCTGGATCTCAAAGGGATGTTGCAGGTTTGGTAGTGAAAGTATTGGGGCTGATCACAAGCGCTGCTTCAAATCATCGGACACTTGTTGGTGGGACCGACCCCATGCAAATTTATCTTTACCACCACCCCTGTTTATTTGGCTTAGGGGCCATGCAATATGGGAGAATCCCAACATGAACCTGCGGTAGAAATAGGCAAGGCCCAAGATGCTCAGAATCTCAGTGAGTGTTGTTGGGGATGGCTAGTCATGGATGAATTGGATCTTGGATGGGTCCACATGTACACCATGTTGATCAATGATGTAGCCCAGGTAATGGACCCGATCCATGCCAAAGGAGAATTTTTCCAAGTTGGCGTATAGCTTGTGATACTGCAGGGTGTGCATAACTTGCTGAATATGTTGCACATGTTCAAACCAAGTCTTGCTGTAAATTATAATGTCTTCCAGATACACCACTACAAAAGTATTGGTGAATGGTCACTGGATATCGTCCATCACCCTCATGAAAGTGGCTGGGGAATTTTTCAAACCAAAGGGCATGACCAACCATTTGAAGGCCTTCCTTTGACTTGAAGGTGGTCTTCCATACATCTGTCTACTCTATCGGGACCTAGTGGTAACCAGACTTCAGATCAATCTTATTGAAGTATTTGGGCCCCGTGAGTTGATAAAGGAGGTCATCGATTCAGGGAATCAGGTACCAGTTTTTGACTGTGATTTTATTCAAAGCCCAGTAATCAATACAGAGTTTCCAGGTTCCATATTTCTTCTGTACCAACATGATTGGGCTCCCACAAGGTGATGATCTAGGGTGGATGTTCCCCTTGTGGAGAAGTTCTTGGATCTATCACTTGATCTCCTTATTCTCTAACAAAGAGGGACGATAGATTGGCCCATTGGGTAGCGGTGCACCGGGGGTTAGATCGATGGAGTGCTTGACCTGGCAGTGCAGAGGTACCCATGTAGGTGAGGAGAAGATATCCAAGTATTCCTCCATGAATTTATCTACTTGCTTCTTCTTTGTGGAGAGGTCAACCACAAAGACCTTGGATGTGGCTGTGATCTTTCGCTTATTCTGAGAGCGAATCACAAAGAAGACAAACTTCCTAGTCTGAGAGATGACCTTCCTGCATTTCTTAGCAGATATCAAGGAAATAACACTAGGTGGGACTACCTCAGGTATCCTGTACAATTTCCTGTTCAAAGTAATAATAACACTATGAGGCCTAGACTCATATATAGCATGACGTGTCCATAAATAAGGTTGGCCCAAAATAACATCACAAACTTTGAGAGGAGAAACATCACACAATACCTCGTCTTTGAAGGGCTTGATGTCATATGACAGTCAACACTATTGACTGATGTGAAGATTGCTTCCTTGGCGGAGCCATCCAATGGTGTAGGGTTGTGGGTGCGATGTTTTTGGCAAGGCCAGTCGTTTGATGACCTTTGCTGAGATGAGGTTCTTTTGGCTACCTCTATCAATGATGAAGTGTAGTGGGGTGCCTTTTACCCACATATGTGAATGTAAGAGGCACTCTCCTTCTTCCGGCTCGTCTAGTTCACCAGGCTGGAGCTTGGTGTTAGCAACGGTGGCACTGGGTTCAACATCAATGATCCATATTCCCATTTCTTGTTCTGGATCAGAGTTAGAATCCACATATGATTCAGAGGCTTTTACTTCGGCCACCAACAACTATTTTGAGCGGCAGTCAGCAGTGTTATGCAAAGGGCTCTTATGGAAATCCCACCACTTCCCAGTATCTTTCTTTCTCTTTTCGGTGTCCTTCTTTGCTTGCGGCTTGGACTAGTAGTCATGATACTGTCCATATTTGTTCTGTCCTTTTCTCTATGGGTTGGGCCTGCCCTTTCTTGCCTTTTGTTGTGTGGGGTTCCCAGGCCCAAATTTCCGCATCTTTTGTTTGAGCTTCTGCTCGATTTTAACGACATATCGGTAGGCCATGCCCAAGGATGAGATGTTCAAAAAATCCATTTTGGTTTGGATGTATCTATATAGAGTGTCATGATACTTGAGCACCATATTTCGCTCTGAATCTTTGATACCCATATTGGTGCACAAGATATAGAAGATATTTGTGAAATTTGGAACTGCTTGGTCTCTTTCTTGACGCAATGTGGTCCATTTGGTATATAGGTCGTCATAACTTCTGACAAGGTAGTATTGTTCCTTAATATCATCCTTGAAGGATTCATTTTACTCACAAAAAGTTTCCCACCAATATTTGACATGGGGAATGGATTTGAGGAGCGCAAAAGTAATAATTTCTCTATTTGAAAAGTTATGGACAGAAAAATACGCTTCTAGTAAATTCAACCACTTTTCTATAGCATCTGCATCTATATGAACTTCAAATATAGGAATATCGAAGTTTATTTGTACCTTGAAGGGGGTGGCGCCTCTGTTTGAAGAAGTTGCATCGCCTGTTAGTAGTCGCCGAAGAATTTTCATGAAACTATCCATCATCTCATTCCTCTGTTGCGTGAGGGATTCCTCAATAAATAGTTTGAAAGGATATCCTATCCCATCATATTTATTTTCTCCTACCATGAGAGGTCACTTGGGTGTGTGTGAGCTTTTGTCCTAAAGAGAAACAAGCTCGAGACCCAACTCTTGGTGCTCCGACCTCGTTGGGGACATGCATTAAGACGATAAGGAGCAGACTGCTTTGATACCATTGATCTGGATTTTATGAGCAGAACAAAATAAATCAGATTATTAATAGGCTCTTAACTCAAAATAATAGAGATACAGTAAAACTAGTTTTCTATTCAATAACGAAATAAGCTAAAACTGTAAAATGCAGCGGAAACAAGCTTGCTCAAATGGTGGCGTCTTATCTCTCAGAAGAGATGTGATGGATGCGCGCATTTGCAAGAAGAATATTACAATGAGGATTTGAATGAATTTTTATAATAAACAAGAATTTCAAAAACCCTAGACATCCAAAAACCTAACCCTAGGAGATGAAGCGCCAAAAGTCATGTGGGCCCCATTTGGGTAAGTTAGTACATCAACTTCCTGGGGTCATAAATTTTGCATATGATCTCCGTTTTAGGCGTATGATATCCCGTTGGAGAGGTATCATCGAGGAGATTCATTTTGGGTGCTCAATCATTCCTTTGGTTATAATTGAGGAGATCGATCCTGAAAAACCTTCATTTAGGCCCTCAAAATGGCCCCAAAAATTAAAATTGCTAAAAATAGTAAATTGCCAAAATTGTCAGAAAACTATTTTGAGCCAGTCGAAAAAGGTGGGTGGCCACCAACATCCATCTGGATCGATTTACTCCTTTAGGAGAAGGACTTCAAATTGAACCTGTGATTTTGGGAATTCTTGTTGAATTTTAGCATAAGAATTTGTTTAGCCCTTTGTCAAAGTTATAACTACTTTTATTGGAGTAGGGATATGCAAATTAACATTTATAATATGACTTGAATGTGGATAGATGAAGGTGGAAGGGTTCTATCACAAGAAAAGTTAGATGGGTAAAACCCTATGGATGGTGAGGCAAGGAGTTTTTCTTTCTAGACTTTTTCGCATAAAGAGGAAAGTGACCCTGGTTGATTATGGCCTTGAGAGAAGGAAACATCAATACGAGATGTGACTATGAGATTAGTCTTGAAAGTGACTGAAATCTCAAACTAAAGGACACTAATGATTAAATTAAACTATCAAGCGAATGCATGAGGTAAAAATGTGCAAGAGATGCACCTACTTATACATGAATGTGTATACATGATCATAAGGATGATTGGAAGATACTTGGGAAAAGGGTATAGAAGACGGATATGTTCGTGTGTGTGAATGACATGGAAAAAGTGAAATCAATAAGCTAGCATGATGAATACTTATCTATTTTTAATCATGCTTGAGCACATGGGTTAGTGCATTGTGGAGATTCCTAATATGAATCCTGATATTAATACAACTTAGGTATGAATGATATTAAACGTGCAAGTGATGCACATGTATGATGTAAGTTAATAAAACTAGAATATGTATGGATACATAATTTGGGTACATGACCAAGATGCATGCTTATATTCATTATGAGATATTTGGTAAACTACTGAAGCTAACTCATGATTGAGGCCATAAAAAATAGTGATGGATATGAAATAAGGAAGTTGCATGTGGAAGGATTTCCCTGTGGAGGAACTGTGTGAAGACTTTGTCAGCGAAATAAAGTCACAACCTTAATGACTGTTGAGAATTAAGTAGTGAGCTACAATNTATATATATACCATAATCTTGGATTACATTTTGAAAAACATCATTTAATGAATAGAAGACTAATAATGAATCTTGACCATTCTGATAACTTAATGGTAACATGGAGGATGCATAGGTTCATGATTCATTATGGGAAAAAGATTTTGCTATTAAAGCATGCTGATGTATCCTAAGAGTTAGGATGAGCCTAACACATGGCTGCTCAGAAAAAGAGCAGAAATGTCACAATAAGAAGTAGATTGCATAAGTAAATGGGGAGAAAAGGAGGAACACTTTCCTCACCCTAAGAACCCTAAATTGTTTAACAAAGTCGTAGGATTAAAAGATCAGTTGTGGAAACCGATATAGTTGGTAAAAGGAAATTAAACCCTATGAGTATGATTAAATGAATAAATGAGTATGTTTAATTGAATAGGATTGGTTCAAGCCATGATTAAGAAAAAGGTAGTGAGACCTTAGAGATAACTCAACTGGGCTGAAAAGTCCTAGGTGGTGTAGAAAGAGTTTGAAGAAGGGGAAAGTCCTCAATCCTTTCCTTAATGAGTATTATGTTTTCTCTTGGATGAGAAAGCCGGTATGCTAATGAAAGTAAAAAGGTTTTGACACCATAGTTATAAGGATTGTATTGTTGAAGATACAATATAATTTTTTTTGTGTTGCACTTGTGGAAACATTTGAGGATACTGTGATGAAGTGCATAAACATATGCTAGGACATTTTGAAGATGTTTTATGAATTTGAATGTTATGATACATGAATTTGGTTTAATATTACCACTAATGAAATTGTGACTATGATAATGCATGATATGTATAGAAAGGAATTGGAGCTATTGAGGAAAATAGTTTCCAATGACGGGCAACCTGAAGCAGAGGATGACCAGGAGAAGGTTGCAGTTGAAAGATTATTTACAGGATTGGAAAAGTCCCCATAAAGCACTATTGATGAGGTAAAAATAAGAAAGATGATGCTAGCAGCTAAGAACCAGTATAAATATATTTGTGCCTATGTGGCACAAGGTATGAAGGGATTTGGTAAGAACCCCTTCTGAAATATTTTATTGTCTTAGTGTTATGCATGAACTTTTGAAAGGCAGGTATATGACTTGGGTACCCAAGTAAGGTATGATTAAGGAAGGAGAACCTGAATGATGGAGGTATGAACCTCTGGTAGTAAACATTGTTTGTAACCCTTGGAAGAATTCATGGATTGATATGTCATGAATGTATTGACCAATCAAGGAATGATTAAAGTCTTTCATCTGAAAATTTTGAGTTCATGTGTACTAATTTGGGATCGTGATCGGCCTATAGCAGGTAGTATGGTCCTGTTTTAAGAATGAAAGAAAATGAATAAGCCATATGAGGAAAAGGTTGGTTAAATTCCAACACACCATGGCCAAGAACTGGTCATAAAGTGTGACGAACTTGAAAGCAATGCAAGAGTGAATTGGGTATGAATGTGGCCATGAATAATTGGCACATTTGTTAAAATTATTTGAAATGTTGAATTATGTTTTGAAAGGTTTGGTACGTTGAAATGAGGCATAAGAAAGGAAAGGGATTCCCTTTTTATGTTTATATATATGTTATGAACTATTAGCATGCATGGTTTTGAATATATATATATATATATATATATATATATATGGATGCATGAGAGACTAACAGTTTGTTTGCTATGTAAATAATGAATTACAGAGAGGAAATGGGTCTTGGATATGCCGGTATTGTAAGCCCATAAGGAAGACCAATTGCCTACTGAGCCAAATTGCAAGGAATGGTATTTCCTTTTTGATAAAGTGAATTTGATTGTTAGTATGCATAATTCTGAAATTGTTTGTGATGACGTTGTAAAGGTGCAATAAAAATGTATGTGCATGGAAAAGCTAACAATTTGTTTGGTTGATTGAAGTTGAAAGTGAAGGAAGCAAAAAGGTATTGGATATGGCAGCGTTGTAAGCCCATAAGGAAGACCAATTTCCCGATGAGCCAAACCTCTATGGGAAGGAAAGTCCCATAATTATGAATCTAGTTCCCGTGTGAAACAAATATGGAAATAAAATGTGGAATTTTAAATCTATAGGTGACAGATTTACAATAAAATTTTGAATATAAAAATTTATGATGTCTCATGAATTTCTGTATACTTGTAATATAGGTGAAAGGGAAAGATATGAAAAGAATTGAAGAGATGAGAAATTGAGCTCTCAGGTTCAAGGGAGAACTGTGAGAAAGAGTATAATCCGATCGCATGAAATAGAGACTGACTCGGGAGAAGGAGAGTAATCTTCATCCCTATGTATTATGGTACTAGAAGAAGGAGATTAACCTTCATCCCTATCTATTACGGTATCGTGAGAAGGAGAGTAACCTTCGTCCCTATCTATTATGGCACCTAGAGAAGGAGAGCAACCTTTGTCCCTATCTATCATGGTATCGGGAGAAGGAGAGTAACTTCCATCCCTAACTTAAGTTGAGCCAGAAGGTTGTCAAGCTGTAAAAGCATGAAAAATGGATACTACTAAGCCATGAGAACACCTGTGGTAATCTGTGATTGCCTAGAATATGTTGTGTTGAGGTAAAAAAAGATGGAGGGACACCTTGGTAAAAAAAGTCTAAGGGGTGCCTTGACTGTAAGACTCAATAGAGTCTCTGGAATTCTTTTTGTGTGAGAAAACCTTTGCAAGGAAAGATGGATCACCAGAGGGACTTTATAGTAGAGAAGGGGATGCTTGAGCCTGGGATTGGAGGGTGAGTGACTACAAGGAAGAGGGGACCATGATATTTATTGTAAACTATTGGGATCATGCACATGATGGGTAGTTATTCTTGTGTGAGAAAACCTTGGCAAGGCAAGATATATCAGCTGAGGGACTGTATAACATAGAAGGGGATGCCTAAGCCTAGACCTGGAGGGTGAATGACCGCAAGGAAGGTGAAACCTTGATATTTATTGTAAAATATTGATGGGGATCATGCACCCAATGGGTATATGAAGGAAAAAAAAATAAGCCTTGATGAAAAAACAACCTTGTGGATACAAATCCACAAACTGTGCAGATAATTATTGTACTAAGATTATGAAATTTTCCTAGAACTTTTATGCAATGTTTTCGCATAAGACTATGATTAAGGTGCTTGTTGTCCAAGAATTAATGAAAGAAGGTGACCAATATTTAAGGTTTGGAAAAGGGCTTGAATGAGAAAGAAGGATAAAGATTTCTGAAACAACTGAATGAGAAAGGAATGACATATGTTTTTGAGAAAGAACACTGAGGATGGTGTTCCTTTAAGGCGGAGGGAATTGTAACACCCATATTTCCCCCAACTTGTAATTAATCATAAAATAGGATTACCATGCTAAGGCATGTGGATAGTGTAAATATATTATTGTTTGAGTTGCCAATAACTGACTGTGGGGGTGAAGCCTTGAAAGTACTGGCCATGATATCACTAGAGGAAAGAATGTGAAAATTATAAGAGAGGGTTCATTATATCAAATAACCCCAAATTTTCATTGATGGGGATAATAAATCTCCTTCGGATCCCAAGGAGAGAAACTAGTTAATAAAGAAAGGACTAGTGGTTGAATTATCAACCAATCCCATGATTGGGAGCATGGTCTAACTACAAAATGTCATCTTGAATTACCACTGGGTATGACAGACCAAGCTGACTCGAGTTCCCTTCTGATAGAAGGAACAAGATGGGTCGAGAACCATCCCGGAGAAAATATATGATAAAAAATCGATAATGAGAATGCATGGAGATCTCTAGAAGATGAGGAACAGAAGGCCTCATGCTTTATTCCAAGTGAGCATCTGATAAACTTCACCCAATGCCATAACAGAGAAAGAAATCTCTAAAAGTTTGCAGAGAACAGATCCCGAGTGGAAGATGAAATAGAGAAAGAATCATTGAGAACTACAAGAGTTCCCTGGTGATATCATGGCTTGGAACGGGGGTGGCCAGAGTGATAAGAATGAATTCCTCTAAACCTATGGTTGGGTGGAAGGACGAACACCCACAGTTAGTTAGTTGGCTATCACCTGTAATAGATAAGTAATCGCATATCTTGTGTACTGAAGTGGTATTGTGAAATAAATTTGGATATCCTATGAATATTGTGTTCGAAAACACAGGTATTCCAACAGAGGACGAACACCTTCAGTAACCACTCACATAACCAGATCAAAGATCAACACACCGATGTTTTCACGTGGTAAAACCCCTACGGGGAAACATCCACGGCCCCAGCCAATGCGGCCACTTGGAGCAGTTTATTAATGCAAAGAAAAAGATTACAGAGAGATTTTACAAGAGAGTTTCTCACAATCGATCATCGATAAATGACCCTCCATGCTCTTTAAATAAAGATCATGGACCAATCGGGTGTTAAGCCACAGATCAATGGCCGTTAATATCGAGGAGAGTATGAACCGTCAGATCACTCTATGTCAGGAACATATCGTGACCATCAGATTTCCTAACTACAAATTCATACTAATGCATACTAAAGAAACAGACTTTTACCTAATGACATATTAGACCAAGTAGATCTTAACTAACTCCTAAGTGTCTAAATATCCTAACATCCCCCCTTAAGAACAACTTGGGATAGGA
>ML816421.1:115555-128950 GCA_009831015.1 Picea engelmannii | reverse complement strand
GAAGTATTGTATTTGGAGCTGAAGCTCATCAGGAGGATGCCCCCTCAAAGAGGCAAGTGAACAGGAGAGGATCCCTTCCATAATAGGATCCATTGTATGGTGTTGCCCTACCTCAAGGGTTTGGTAATAATATTGTGTGGTTTCTTCTATCTTGTTTGTGGATCTATTGTGTATTCAGTATTTGTGGTTATTATATTGGTAGATCTATTCAGGTTCTTAACATACCCCCTGGGCCTTTAGCCCCTTCTTCCCACAAGACAAAGTGTAACCCTCAAAAGGTCATCCTAATGGTCGGACTAGGGGAATGGGATAGATGTGCAGGAGATAGGATGAAGAATGATGGAATGGTGGGAGCGGAACGATGGCTCTGCAAATCACCCTTGGTGGCTAACCAAAACCCATGAATACAAGCTTGCTAAGTCACCCCATCAATCACCCCAACGATGGTCAAGTGGATTAGTGTAAGATCCAAGCAGTCATCAGAAATGAAAGGAACCTAATGCATATATAAGAAGGTTATAACGATCAAACATGACACATACCATGATACCTTGGACCAATTACCTCATGGAGCAAGAGTCCTCTCCGATGCAAGTCCAAGCTGATGGTGATGGAAACTGCTGCTGCTGACGGGACAAATCTGGCGAACAAGAAGAAGGATGGGTCCTCCAGGGCCATGCTCAGGTCAATCCTGCTCTCGGTACTCCATGTCTAGGACCTGTGGGCCTCGAGACATGATCTCCTAGTTATCCCTAGATATCGGGGATAACAGGGCCGACCTGTACCCTTTACATTACAATTAGGGTTACAGGCAGGTTTGACTCTTGAACAATATAGCAAGGGATCGTATACACCCACTAGTGCTCATCCACTAGGGGCACATCCATAGGGATGTCCATATCTCTGGCTCACTGCATTACACAAAAGAACCACTTCTTCACTAGCGCTCAACCACTAGGATCACACTCACTTGTGCTCATCCACGGCACGTCCACTCAACAGATCTTCTTTCCCACTGCATTACACAGGAGTCATCTAGAGTTTCTCGTCAACTCTTCTGCTCAGAGGAGGCTAATACATCATCTTCATTTATGTTCTCATGACGATGCACCTAGCACTTTGGGATTTCACACGTTCACCTTGTGCTCAGCCACAGGCACGTCCAACTCTTGCAGATCTCCTTTCTCATCGCGTTATACAGGAGAATCATCTGGAGTTCTTCTCAACTCCCTGTAAGGAGGAGGCCATCTCTACGTTCCTGCTCTGTTTCAGATAGGAACCACACACCCCTCTCAGGGGCTTTCTCTCAGGTTTGTAACCTAGAGAATGTCTCACGTAGCTGCAATCATCAACACTCCTTCTCAGCTAGGGAGGCATTTTTTACCAAGCCAAGTCTCTCACGGAAATACTCGAACTTTGTCTTGGCAAGTGGTTTGGTGAAGATATCTGCGATCTGTTCATGAGTAGGAAGATATTGCATGTGTATTGTCTTCCTCTACACCATGTCTCTGATATAGTGATACTTTATTTTAATGTGTTTCGATCTGTCATGAAACACCGGGTTCTCAAAGAGCTTTACACAGCTCTGGTTATCACAATGAATAGTAGTAGGATCCATCTCATGATCGATCAAGTCAGTCAAAATTTTGCGACGCCACACTGTTTCATGAACTACTACACTCAATGTAATGTACTTTGCCTCTGCGGTGCTTAATGCCACAGAGCTTTGTTTTCTGCTACACCAGGAAACCATAGCAGAATCTAAAGTGAAGCAACAACCGTAGGTGCTTTTTCTGTCTACTGCGCTTCCTGCCCAATCTGCATCGGCATATCCTTGCAGGCTCAAGTCCACACTGGAGGCATATCTCAAGCCATAACCAATTGTGCCTCATAAGTATCTTAATACATGTTTTGCAGTTATCCAGTGTGTCTATCTCGGTTAGCTCATAAACTGGCTAAGCACATTTACTCCATAGCAAATGTCTAGTCTGGTGTTAACCAGATACATCAAAGCTCCAATCAATTGTCGGTATAAGTGTGGATCTACATCTCCTGAATCAGTATCACTCATTTTCTTTAAATCCATTACCATTGGAATGGGCATGGATTTGCATTATGTCATGCCGAACTTTTTCAGTATTTCCATAGTATATTTTCCTTGACTCAGGAAAATCTGATCTGTTCTCTGCCATACTTCTAGTCCCAAGAAGTAGTGCATCAAGCCCAAATCCTTCATTTCAAATTTAGCTTTCAATCCTTGTTTGCATTCAGCAATGAGTCTCTCTGAACCAGTGAGGAAAAGGTCATCCACATATAGGACCAAAATCAAACACTCATTGCCATCAATGTGATAATATAAGTTTGGATCAGCAGCACTTTTGTTGAAGCCCAAACTCATCAGAAATCTATCCATTTTCTCGTACCAAGCACGTGGTGTTTGCTTTAGGCCATAAAGGGCTTTCTTCAACCTGCATACATGAGATCTTTCATTCTGTACAACGAATCCTTTTGGCTTCTCAATATAAACTTCTTCCTCGATTTCACCATTGAGAAAGGTTGTCTTTACATCCATCTGATGTAACTTCCAAAATATGGAAGCAGCTAGTGCAATGATAGATCGGATGGAGGTGTATCGAGCTACTGGTGCAAAAGTCTCGTCATAGTCAACTCCCTCTATTTGTGAAAACCCTCTGGCCACAAATCTTGCTTTGTATTTTTCAATGCTTCCATCAGCAACATGCTTGATTTTATAAATCCATTTGGAAGCCACTACAGACTTTCCCTCTAGTCTTGGAAAAACATCCCATACATCATTTTTTAATATAGATTGGTATTCTTCAGTCATGGCATCTTGCCATACTTGTTCACCTGAGGCTTCCCCATGACAAGTTGGCTCTGAGTCAATGATGTGGGTCATGGATGAAAGGTAGCTTGAGAATCTCTTTGGTCTTTTGCTCTCTCTGGTTGTTCCTTGTGGAGCTTTATTCCCTTTTGCTTCATGTAGAGTTTGTTGGGCCCACGTAGGTGTTTTATGTCCAATTGTAATATCTCTGGGTATGTTGATTGGAGCAACTGAATCGACTGGAACAACTGGATCAACTGGACCTATTGGATCATCTGGAATAATATTTGTCTCCCTCTGAATTGTTGGAGGAGAAGGTATTGTCTCACTATCAATTTCCATCTGAGATTCTCTGGATTTATGGAAGGCTACTTCTTCTTCAAAAGTAACATCTCTGCTTACTTCAATTTGTCTTTGATCAGGAATGTAGATTCTATAAGCTTTTGAGGATTCATTGTATCCAACAAATGTGCCCTTCCTTCCTGAAGGTTCTAGCTTGGATCTCTTTTCTTTGGGTACATGCAGATACACTGGACATCCAAATATTCTGAAGTGCCCAATCTCAGGCTTCACTCCGGTGAAGGCTGTCAGAATATAGAAGATGGTGTGCTCGTTTTACCATTGACGATACCCTCGTCACCCAACCATAGGCCGAAGCCTCCCTCCGAGCACCTTAACCTTGACTGAGAATTCCTCCAAAAGCAAACCCTAGGCTAGATAGCCAAACAAAGGGCAATGCATCTCTCTCCAAGGATAGCGCAACACAAAAGACTGATCAAATAGTCCCAAACCCTAGCCAAGAGATATCCAAGCCAATACTGAAAACATGTTGCTACTGCAGCTGCGCCTGCGACCCTCCTCCAAACCTACGCACCAAACTGGGAACTGCTGCGCAGAACTGGCTTTGTTTGCAACTGCTGAGCTGTAACAAATGAGAACTGGTGCCCTCTATTTATAGTGGTTCTGCCAGTTATGCTGGGGTCGACTTCTCCTTTTGGATAAGTGTCTGTCCAGTATATTATTATTATTTCTGGCCGACTTCTTCTCTTGGAGGCTAATAGCCTAATATAAAATATCTTCTTGAGCCGACAAGGCTTCTAGGGTTATTAGCCAATTCATTAGGGTTTCTCTTGCTTCCCGGAGCCTTCTATTCTCATCAGGTTCACACGTGGAGGTAAATACCTCCCGCAGCTACCATAATATTAATAAAGGCTTCTTCTGGAGTAATGTTCTTTAAGATCTGATGAGGGCTTCTATTTTGAACATATATTGTTGTCATACATACTTCTGCCCATAGAGTCATAGGTAGACTTTGATCATGTATCATTGTTTTTGTTGCCCCAATGATAGTTATGTTTTTCCTTTGAGCTACCCCATTTTCAGGTGTATTCTCCTCCATTATCTGATCTTAATATTTTGATTTTTCTTCCGGTCTGGTTCTCAATCTGAGCTTTGAATTCTTGAAATTTTGCAAGGACTCCATCCTTGTTCTTTAGAAAGTAAATCCAAGTTTCCCTGGAGTGATCATTTATGAAGAGTACATAGTATAAGTACCCATTTAGAGATGCATCAGTCATTGGCCCACACACGTCTGAATGTATCAAGTCCAAGATTTCCTTGGATTTATTGTCACTGCTTGGGAAGGATCCTTTAACAGTTTTGCCAAGGGAACAACCTTTGCAAACACCTTTATGTTGAATCTGTATTTCTGGTAGACCTGTTACCATTTTCGCTAGAGGTGGAAGAGCTCTATAATGAATGTGAGCAAGTCTTCTATGCCATAGCTCACTCAAGCTGATAGTGTCATGTAATAAGGCTTGGACTGGTTTGATGGTTAATCTGTACAAGTTGTTTTATCGGACACCAATTACCTTGGCAGAACTTATATGAGAGTCTTTGTGCCATGCAAGAACTCTTCCTCCTGAGAAAGTAATCTTATAGCCTTTGTATTCCAAGGCAGAAATAGAGACAAGGTTCCCCTTCATTCCGGGGACATACAGTACTTCTTTTAATTGAAGTTGCATGTCTGAATCTAGTTGGAAGGTAGAAGTTCCAATTCCTCTCACATTATATCTAGCATCATCTCCAAGAACAACATGTAGATGTGTCTCTTTCTCAACGAAGTGTGTTAGGTGATTTCTAAGACCGGTCATATGTTTGGAGGCACCACTCTCAATTAACCAAGTATTATGTCTCGATGTTGATGTCTCGATTTCTTTGAGGTCTTGTCTTCTTGGAACTGAGTTTGCTTGAATCATCTATTGATATTATGGTATCTTTGGGAGGTATGAACCTCTATTGTGACCTTTGACAAGATTAGAATGTTCCAGAAGGAAGCAAAGAAATGAAGGAAACCCTAGAAAAGATGTCGGCTACAGAAATATAACTAATATGAATTAATTAGTACCCAGAAGGAGAAGTCGGCCCCAGTAAATTTGCCAGAACCACTATAAATATAGGGCGCCAGTCTCTCATTTGACACACTTCTCAGCAGTTGCAGAGAGCCAGTTCTGCGCAGTGCATGTGAATGTAAAAAGGGCTAACACTTAAAACTGTTTTGAAACCAAATGAATTAATGACACATGGCGGGTCGGTTTTTAAACCGTGTAAACCACTTTGAAAAAATCCCGCGCACATATAACAATGGGTCACATGTAATAATTGTGTGACCGAGGGCTGCATATAGTTTAAAACTCCCGCTCTCTGTTTATATGTGTATCAGTCACATGGTTCTTGTAATATAATCGCGGGTCGGGGCTAAGCCCCGGCCCGACCCCCCTGCCATACACAACACAACACGAACTTAAATAACTAAAAGCCCACATTCATAACAAGGATCAACGTATGGCATAGTGGTCGCGCGGACTTTGTTAAAGCGCTTGGCCGGTGGGGAGGTCCACGGTTCGAATCCGGTGGACTATACAAAATTTTGAACAACAAACCAATAGACCAACAGCCAATAAAGGGGTGCCATGTGGCATCCAATCATTTGCCCAATAACTGTCACGTGTCAACAAATGATTCGCCCAAGTATGCCAATATGAAACCGTGGACCTCCCCACCGGCCAAGCGCTTTAACAAAGTCCCCATAGGTTTTGGTTTGCCACTAGGGATTTCTGAGAAGCCATCGTCTGCTCCCGTCATACTATCACCTTTTCATCTTATCTCCTGCTCATCTATCCCATTCCCCTTGTTCGGGCATTAGGATGACCTGTTTGTAGGGTTGCACCTTATCTTGTGGGAAGAAGGGGCTAAAAGCCCAAAAGGTAAAAGCAGCTGGTAAAAGATAAAATCCTAGGAACAAAACCTTGAGATGCTTCGCCCAGGGATCCCCAAGAATGCAATAAAAGGCCTCTCAGCAAGAAACAAGAGGGACCCAAGAAAAATAAACAAACAAGACCTAATTACGAGGATAGGGGGTCTCATCACGAGCCAGCCTATTATGTTCATCGGTACCTAGCAGCATGACATTGCCATCATCTGGTTACCATGCCAAGGCAGTGACCTTTGGTTGCATGGCCAAGGGAAAGGGAGTCTCATCATGAGCCAGCCTTACCATCTATGTGAAAGTACTTGTGAGTAATGTTATCCCCGATCTCTAGGGATAACTAGGAGATCATGTCTCGAGGCCCACAGGTCCTAGACATGGAGTACCGAGAGCAGGATTGACCTAAGCATGGCCCTGGAGGGCCCATCTTTCTTCTCTTTCAACAGGCTTATCTTGTCAGCAGCAGCAACATCCATCACCATCAGTCTGGTCCTGTATCGGAGAAGGCTCTTGCTTCATGAGGTAATTGCTCCAGGTATCATGGTATGTGTCATTTTTTATCATTATAACCTTTAGATATATGCATCTTATTCCTTTATTTTTGACAACTGCTTGAATCTTACATTGACCTGCTTGACCATTGTTGGGGGAATTGACAGAATGCCTTAGTAAGCCTGTATCCATAGGTTTTGGTTTGCCACCAGGGGGATTTCTGAAGAGCCATTGTCCACTCCCATCATATTACTACTTTTTCATCTCATCTCCCACTCATCTGCCCCATTCCCCTAGTCTAGACATTAGGATGATCTATCTGTGGGGTTGCACCATTATCTTGTGGGAAGAAGGGGCTAAAGGCCCAGAAGGTAAACGCAGTTGGTAAAAGATAAAAGCCAATAAAAATAAGACCTAGAGATGCTTCGCCCAGGGATCCCCGAGAAGGCAATAAAAAGCCTCTCAGCAAGAAACAAGAGGGACCCAAGAAAAATAAACAAAACAAGACCTAATCATGAGGATAGGGGTTCTCATCATGAGCCAGCCTATTAGGTTCATGGGTACTTAGCAGTATGACATTGCCATCATCTAGTTACCATGCCAGGGCAGTTACCTTTGGTTGCATGGCCAAGGTAAAGGGGGTCTCATCACGAGCTAGCCTTATCATTTCTGTGAAGGTACTTGTGGGTAACACTGTCAGCTCTAGTCACCACACCAAGGCAGTGTCCTCCAATTAGTCCTTAGATAAAAAGAATGAAAGGAACAAAATAAGATGAGAATAAAAGGCAAAAGGGCTTGGAAAAAACTTGCATCCATGATAGGTACAGCTCACCTTCTACAAAGGCACCCACAGGTAAGACCATGCAGCCCTAACTCTCACTCTACCCTAATCCTAGACATCCCTTTACCACATCACATTGATTTACATGGCTTGGATGATACCCCTTGGGAACTTTCCTTTTCTTATGGATGCTAGCTCAATAGGGTGCTTTGTCTTTTTCTTCAGCTTTGTATTGTAGGCCTTTGTAATATTTTTCAGTTATTGGATGATCTATCAGGATTTTTATGCATACGTTTGATGACTTTGATGATGAAACATGATTAACATTGCTATGATCTTTGTGACTAATGAGCCCATGGAGGGCGAAGTCTTTGATGTGCAAGATCATGCCCGACGAACAGGTACCAAGTGGACCGGTACACATGGGGAGATGATTAGTTCGGACCTCCATGGGGCTGAAGAGCCCATCAGATGGTTGTTGGGACCCCATCAGGGGCAGAGATAGGACAGTGATTGGTTGGACCTTTGCACAAGAGAAGAAGGAGAACGTTTTCATCCAGGATGCCTTGGCTGAGCCCAACCCAAGGGGGTTGACCCATTGTAGGTGACCTGTGCCCCTTTTGATGCCCCAGGACGTCATCTAGGAGCCATGACGTCATCTCTGGTGTATGGCATCTTGACAGAGCAGTTTGGCACGTGTGGCAGAGTTGGGAGGCCCAAGGAGGGCCAACGTTTGTCATCTATAGATATATTTTGCCCTAAAAAGGGCCAACGTCTCCCTCAGAGGGGCTTGACATCCTACTTATTGCTCATTTAGGGTTTTATTAAACAATTAAATGTAAAACAGTATGATTTTTGGTTTGTAGCCTTGTTGGTTATTTTTGATGACCTAAAATTAATTAAAAGGTCATGATACTATATATATTGAGGATGTTTTTCCCTCATTTGAACATAACACAACTCACTCACACTTGTGAGGTCTGATTTTTGTGCCCTACTAGGGTAATTTTGTCTTTCTAAGAGAGGCACACTTGTTATTGGAAGGATTTCTTTTGGCATCTTTTGGCATTTCTCTCCAAGGAAGGTTTACAACTAGGGTTTGCACATGCTTTCTTCATGATATGCAAGTGATTTTCTTGCAAAACTTCTTAATTGAATGGTTGTAGGTTTACTTTCTTGCTGATTAAATTACTTATTAAATTGCTGATTTGAAACCCTAGGTAACAAACACACAAGTAGGTCCTTGTTTCATGTCCCCTTAGAGAGAAATATTTCAGCCATTGAAGAAGAAGGATTGAGCCTAGCCTTTGCTACACTCATCTTGCTTCTTCCCTTAAGCTAGCATTGAATTTTATAGGTTGAAATGGGGGTGACGTCCTAGGCCTAGGTTATCTACACCTAGGGCCACCATCTTCTCGGGTTTGAAAGCCTTGCCTTTGCAACACTTTATCTTACCTCATCCTTTAGTAAAATTTCTCATTTATGCTAGCCGTTTTGCCAAGTTGATCTAAAGAAGGAGGAAAGAGCACGAGGCCTTGCTTAAGCAACACCGGACTAAGCCTCTTTCCCCTAGGGTTTTGATTCTTGGGCCCTGCCATTGTAGCACTTTAGAACCCTTCCCTCTTGTCTTTAAATCTTCATCCTTTCAAAACCCTGTGCTCTTTCTTTTTTGACTCCATATACCCTAAGGCACTGATCTTAGATGCACAACGTTGAAATCCTAGTGCTCAAAACAACTCTCAAAACTCTAAATCTTGAAACCCTAACTAACTAAACTAACCCTAACTAAGGCTGACGTCATAGTTGGTTATTTTTGACACAGCAAGCATTTGCCTTTTATAAGCAATTGAATGATCATCTAAAGCATTTACTGAGTAAAGTGTTGGTTGGATACATTGTTAGCTTTGTCATCTTGATAGTTATTGATGAATTGATGCCTTTTCATGGCTAATTGATAAAACATTAGCTTCATTGGTATCTATTTTTTTCATATTGCTTATTAATTGATAGCAGATAGTCATTGAAGTACTAACCCATTCAGTTATAGCCTGCATATATACTGTATTGTTGTCTTGTTCCGAGCAGGTGTTTTCATTTGGGCATACACTTCTTTATTGGCTGATTAGCTGGACTATCTGACCTTGGTGGTAACGTGTGAGGGGGGAAACTTTAACCTTGACTTTATACCTTTGCCTCTTCAAAACCCCAAGTTATCGGGGACATCTCCCCTGGGTTAACCTCCCTAAATAGAAAGAACCTCCCCATTGAGGTGACATTGGATGGGGAAGGTTCCTGTCACGCCAGTTTGGCCTCAATCCTTGAGCCTTTGACCTAAACTACAAACTGTGCGATAAGAGGTAACACTGTCAACTCTGGTCACCACGCCAAGGCAGTGTCCTCCGATTAGTCCTTGGATAAAAGAATAAAAGAACAAAAAAGTAAATAAAGAAAAGAATAAAAGGCAAAAAAGGGGCTTGGAAAAAACTTGCATCCATGACAGGTACAGCTCGCCTTCTACAAAGGCACCCACAGATAAAACCATGCATCCCTAACTCTCACTCTACCCTGTGTCTGAACATCCCTTTGCCACACCGCATCATATACATGGCTTGGATGAAAACCTTTGGGAAACTCTCCTTCTCTTATGGACACTAGCCCAATAGGTTGTCTTGCTCATTTTCTCGGGTTTGTATTGTAGGATTTTGTAACGTCTTTGAGCAGTTGAAAGATATATCAAGGTTTTCATGCATATGTTTAATAATACTAATGATGAAATGTGATTGACATTGCTATGATCCCTGTGACTAATGAGCCCATGGAGGGCGAAGTTTTCAATGTGCAGGACCATGCCCGACGGACAGGTACCACTTGGACCGGTACACATGGGGAGATGATTAGTTCGGACCTCCATGGGGCTGAAGAGCCCATCAGATGGTTGTTGGGACCCCGTCAGAGGGGCAGAGACAGGACAATGTTTGACCGAGCTTTTGCACCAGAGAAGAAGAGGATGTTCCATCAACGACACTTTGGATGACCCCGGCCTAGGGGGCTTGACCCACTTCAGGTGGAACGTTTCCCTTGGATGGCCCAAGACATCACCTAGGAGCCATTGACGTCACCTTGAGCGTGTGACAGTTAGACAGGGCAGTTGGCACGTGTGGCTTGATTTGGAGGCCTAAAGAGGGCCAACGTTTGGTCATTTGATGCTGCATTTTGCCCTAAAGGGGCTAACGTCTCCCTCAGTGGGGCTTGACGTCCTGCCTTTGCTCAGATAGGGTTTAGATTTGACAATTTAATGTGAAAACAGTATGATTTTGTTTTAAAGCCTTGTCGGCTAAATTTAATGACCTAATTTTAATTAAAGGTCATGATACAGTATATATTGAGGAGTTTTATCCTCATTTTGACAATAACACACAACTCACTCTCTTGTGAGATCTTATTTTTGCGCCCTTGTTGGGGTATTTCATCTTTTAAGTGAGGCGCACTTGTTGAAGGAAGGGTTTTCTTGGCATTTTTGCATCTCTCTTGAAGGAAGGTTTACAACTAGGGTTTGCAATGCTATTTCTTCATGATATGTAAGTGTTTTTTCTACAAAACTTCTTAATTGAATGGTTGTAGTCTATTATTCTTGCATGTATTACAAATTTTGTTGATTTAAAACCCTAGGTGACAAGCACACAAGTAGGTCCTTGTTTCATGTCCCCTAAAAGAGAAATATTCAGCCATTGAAGAAGGAAGGAAGAGCCTAGCCATTGCTACACTCTTATTGCTTCTTCCCTTGTGCTAGCCATACCTTTTAAAGGTCAAGAAAGAGGAGATGTCCTAGGCCTAGGTTATCTACACCTAGGGCCATCCTACTCTTAGGGTTTGGTGCTAGGGCCTTGCCTTTGCAACAATATCCCTCACCTCATTCTCATGTCTTGATGCTAGCTGTTTTGCCAAGTTTGACCTAAGGAAGGAGGAAAGAGCACGAGGCCTTGCTTAAGCAACACCGGAGTGAGCCTCTTTCCCCTAGGGTTTTGATTCTAGGGCCCTGCCATTGCAGCACTTCAGAACCCTTCCCTTTAGTCCTTAGCCTATTCCCTTCAACCTTTGTGCCCTCTCTTAATTTGACTCCATCTACCCTTAGGTACTGATCTTAGGTCTCCAAAAATTGAAGTGATAGTGCTCAAACAATTCTTAAAACTCTCATAAACTAAAACCCTAACTAACAAACTAACCCTAATTAGGCTGACGTCATACTTGCTTATTCCATCTTGACGCAACACCTTTGTTGATAAGCAATTAGATGATGGTTAAGAGCATTTATTTAGCAAGGGATTGATGAAATACATTGTTGGCTACATCATCTCAATATATATTGATGAATTGACGTTATTCCATTGCTATATTAATTGACATTGATCTCATTGATATCTATTGTTTTAATTGCTTACATATTGTTATCAGATAGTTGTATGAAGTACTAACCCATTGAATCATAGCCTGCATATATTGTCTTGCTATTGTCTTGTTCTAGGCAAGTGTTCTCATTTGGGGCTACACTTCATTATTGGTTGATTAGCCGGACTATCTGATCTTGGTGGTAACCTGTGAGGAGGAACTTTTACTTTGACCTTTATACTTTGGCCTCTTCAAAACGCCAGGTTATCGGGGACGTCTCCCCTGGGCTAACCTCCCTGAATAGAAAGAGCCCCCCCATTGTGCTGACATTGGGTGGGGTAGGCTCCTGTTACACCAGTTTGGCCTCTACCTTCTAGCCTTTTGACCTAGCTACAAACTGCACGATAACAGGCTCTTCAAGACCTATGCTCCGATACCATGTTGATTTTTCAATAAGCTAGGTTAAGCATGAAGTTCATTCCATTTTTGCATTTGTCTTAACCATAAACAATAATGTTGCAGCAACCAAGATCACAAGAAGAAACACCATGCACAAGAACACAAGATGTATCCTGGGAAGCCCTTCTCAACAAGGGAAGGAAACCTAGCCAAATCCTTTGCTATATTCTTCAAGAGAAAGACCTTCACTATCAATAAGACCTAGCACACAAGAGGGTGTGCAAACCCTAGAAGACTAGCGCCCAAGAGAGGTGCGCACTTTTCTCAAGAAGATGTACTTGCTGAAATTTCCGAACTCACATGAAAGATATGATTCCTCAATGGGGATTTTACCTTTACTTATACTAGACTGAACTTGTCAACAAAGGCGTCTATTGGCACAATAGGCCTGACCTCACTAGCTCACAATATAATTAATATTAACCAGATTAATTGTTGAGAATTGAGTACCTTGGAAAGTGGTCCCCATGTGCTTATGAGTCTCTAAGCACAAAGGGGGAAGACTATTACCCTTGTACTTTATTTTATGATTCTAATTTCACTTTGAGCAAAACCCTTGAGAGCTTGAGGAGAGGCTCTTGGTAGCTTGGAGCTTGCATGGAGAGGTTATCCATGGAGGTTTAGCCTTCATTCTTCAAAGGGAGCACTTTGCATGGAGGAGGGGCGCATCTTGAGGAGGAGGGCGCATTCTTTATCCTTCATTTGCTCATCAGAGGAGGAGGTCTTGTCAGATTGAGATGAGATCTGATGCATAGGGAGAGGAGAGCTCGGGCGCTTGTTTATGTGGAGAGAGACTTTCAGTTTCAGGTTCAGTTTATTTATGGTAATCATTTCTGCTTGGAGGAGGGCGCATGAGTTGAGAGGACTGGCAACTACCTGGTAGCAGATCTGCTTGGAGGATTCGAGCTCTGACAGTTTCAATGGAGAGGCAGCACAGGAGAGGACATTCCTGTGGAGGGATTTCTTCATTGGGTTACTGATGAGCTAGGGCGCTTCATTTCAGTGCAGGGGGCAACAAAGGGACAGGGTGCACCACAATTTGGGCACTTCTTTCTCTGGTTCTTGTGGCAAGGCTCGTGAGGAGCTTGCTATGTATACAGGTTCCATTGTATTTCATTACTTGTTGTATCTCTTGCTTTGATCATCATTATATAGACATATATCCCA